>PVIC010001712.1:0-87109 GCA_004025085.1 Thryonomys swinderianus | reverse complement strand
TATCCTGCCATAAAGAATGACAAGATTCATTCATTTATGTGCATATGGATACACCTGTAGGACACGCTAATGAATGAAATAAATAGATCACAGATAGGCAAATACCGGATCTTCTCTTTGATATGAACACCTGTAGATGCAAATGAGCCCTAGAATATATGACAGCTTTTGTAGAATGGGAAATTTCCATAGGAAATTTGGTGTGGGAATGTAATGAGGGGAAGGAATAAATATGATTCTGAAAGAAAATAAAAGAGCATGTATATAGGGGGTGGGGAGATGGGGTGGGTAAGGATATGGGTAAAAATGAGAATTAACTTGTGTCATATATTGGTGCAAATTCTCCAATGTTATGTGTGATTGTGAGATGTATATAAACTGTACCAATAAAGAATTCAATTTAAAAAAAACTTGGAGGACCTAAAGCCATTATTTAAGTACAAAACAAGGAGAAATAAACTTTTGAATAAAGTAAGAACAACAAAATAGAAGAGTTGAAAATGGTCATATACTCTGTTCCACAGATATAGAATCAGTTCTAAAGCAAATTAATGAAAGTCAAGCAGCTGTTAAAATCAAATTTCATTTAAAACCTCCAAATAGCATTGAGAAACCCCCAATCTTTCTACAATTATCTAAACAGATATGTGATTATCTAAAATACCTCAGGGTCATAGAATCTTAGGTTAAAAAGAACTCAAACTAACAAAAAAATTCTTTATTGTTAGTCATTCTTTAAAGTTACTTCTGTGAGGAATAAATTCTCTTCATTTTCCTTCATATGAGGATATCTTTCTCATTCATAAGATTTTTTTTTTTTTTTTTTTTTTTTGCTTTTTGAGACAGGGTCTCGCTTTGTAGTTCAGGCTGGCCCTGAGCTCACTATGGTGCCCAGGCAAGCCACTGCGAACTCAGCAATCCTCCTGTCTCTGCCTCCCGAGTGCTGGAATTACAGACGTGAGCCACCACGTCCGGCATTGTGGTATGCGCTGTTGATTGTTGGTGGGCGTGTCTCCACGCTCAGCATTATATGTGGTTACCGGGGATTGAATTGAGGACCTTGCGCTTGCGAGGCAGGCGCCGGAACCACTGAGCTAACCCTCTGGCCCTTCATAAGATATTTTAATAGATAATAAAACTCAGGTAACAATTCTTTTCTTTCAGCATACAAAATGTGTTACGTTGGGCCAGAGATTTAGCTTAGTGGTTCTGGTGCCTACCTAGCAAGCACAAGTTCCCTGGTTTTATCACTGGTAACCACATACAACAATACCAGGCATGGTGGCTCACATCCACCAGCAATCAGTACCACCTACCACAAATGCCGGGCATGGTGGCCCATGCCTGTCATCCCAGCACTCAGGAGGAAGAGGCAGGAGGATTGCTGAGTTCGAGGCTTGCCTGAGCTACATAGTGAGCTCAGGGCCAGTCTGAACTATAAAGAGAGAGGCTGTCTCAAAAAAAAAAAATGTGTTGTGTCACTTATACTTAGTCTCCATAGCTTCAGATGAGAAATGAGCTGTTAGCCAGGTCACCATTCTTTTATAGGTAATGTGTCTCCTCTGGATGCTTCCAAGACTTTTTCTTTCCTTTCAGATTTACAATTTCCTCTGTTTTAGTATTTGGCATATTTTTAGTGATGATGTTTTGGGTTTACTTTGATTTATCCGGTCTGGAGTTTACTTGGCTTTTTAAATTTGCAAGTATATGAAGCTCATAAAATTTGGGAATTTTTAGTCATTATTTCTTTGAATACTTTTTAACCTCACATTCTTTCTGAGTCATGATATGAATGGAGCAGGTTTTATCAGAGCAATGGAGGTCTCCAAGGCTCTATTGATGATTTTTCCATTGATTTTATCTATTTTTCAGATTGGGTTATTTCAATGGTTCTATCATTGAGTTTACTGATTGATTCATCTATTAAATTTATCATATTATTCAGCTTATTTAACAAATATTTAAAGGCACTTTTTGGTTTTGATTTTTGGTGATTGTTAGTTTCATGGTTTACATTTGGTTCTTTTTATATATATCTTGTATTTCTTTGATGAGATTTTTAAAAATTTATTTTTAGAGCATTTGTAATTGCTCATTAAAGCATTTTGTTGTGACTTTAAAAATTCTTGTTGGCTAATTCCAATATCTATGTCAGCTCAGTGCTGGCCTCAGTTTTTATTGAGCTGTCCTTTGTATGAAGAGTGATTTTTTTCATTACATACTAGATATTTGATATGAAATGTTAGGTGACTTTGGATCATATTTAAATCTTCTAGATTAGGATGGTGACAAAAGTTTCAAGGTAGGTATGGTACCATTTGAGCTAAATGCCCAGCCCTACAATGGCAAAGCTTTCAAAGCCTTGTCTGGGCACTTTTAGTCTACTCTGTTCACCAGGTACCACTGGTGTCTTTGCTCCCTGGTGCTGCATGCAAGAGCAGAAGGCACATCCCCCAGGTGCCCAGAACTGGTTGGTGGAGGGTGCAGTACATCAGGCCTTCAGAGGAGACACCATTTCTGTGGGTCTAGCCAAGTGCTAGGTGCAACTTGGGGAGCCTCCTGCTTGTATGACAGTGTCACATCTTCTAAGGCCCTTCTGCCACTGCAGGATGGCAGGCCTGGGAAGAACAGAGTTGGTGTGCAGCCTTTTTTCTTCATTAGGATTTTTTATGGAATTGAAACATCATTTTTATTTCCCTCTGGAGCCATATCTTCATTGTGAGTCAGACAATAGAGCTATCAAATTTCTGAAAACTGCTGCCCTAAATCTCTGTCCAGACTCCATGCTTTACTCCAGGGAAGCAATGCTTGTCTATCAGAGGCTCTTTTCATTCTCTTATTGCAAGAAGCCCTTCCTAACTGATCAAATCTAATCCAGAGTAGACATTTCCTTTGCAGTTTCCTCCATCATCAAAGAGATGAAATTATCAATGTATAGAGTGAACACTATCAAATGCTGCACTTTGTACAAGTGAGTTAGCTATGTCCACAAATACCAAGCTCCATGTTCCAAAAATCTCCCTCTATGCATGTAGTTCCAGACTAAGAAAGCCTGCCTGGACTTTCATGCTCTACTCTCACAATATTACCCTACATCTTCTTCCTCACTTTATCTTTACTGAAATCCTCCCATCACACTCCTGCCATCTGGTTTTAAAATAGCTATACTTCCCACCACTTCTGTCACTTACCTCAGCTCCGACAATAGTTGTGTTTAGAACACAGTTTACCTTCTCATTCACACCACATATTATGTCTCATAAGCTTTACTGCTGTCTAGGAAAGTATATCTTGTGTTAATGTGATGCTTCCCTCGAGTGTCTTGCATCCACTCTGTGATGGTTGTGTGACTCTGAGACTCTGAGCTCTGTCTTCAGTGTCCTCCCAACACTTCTAAACTGGCTATATTCAGCTCTGCACATGTTCAACATTGAACCCTCTGCACCTTTCATTCAATCATCACCTTCCAGTACTTCCTGTGTGCCAGACTCCATGTTGATGCTGGAAGGCTACCCAAGATGCTTACACGTCTTTGGGGGAAATTAACATATCTATAGACACAATACAGAGTGTTCAGTGCAACAGTAGAGGAAAGAAGAAAGAGTCTCACACAGCCAGGGGGAGCCAGAGGAAATATCTAGAAGCAGAACAGACTTAACTGCACTTCCCAAATATGAGCAGGAACTGGTTACATGGAAAGGAGAAGGGAGAGCCCTGTATGCAGAAGGCATGCCTTGCCCCTAATGGCCAAGGAGTAACCCAGTGTTGTCTGGCCCAGTGGTTGGCAGGGTCTATATGATGTGCCACGGGAAGGCAACACAGCATGGAAAGACTCCGTGTACCTGCTGAGGAGTTGTTTTCTGAAGAGACTGAGGAGCCACTGAAGGGCTGACAGCAGAGGCAGCTTGGCAGGTTGTGTGCTGGGTACTCACTCTGAGTGCTATGGGAGCCAGAACTATGGTGATGCAGCAGTGAAGAGGGACCCTTGTGCTAGACTGAGTATAACTAAGTGCCACTAACTGGAGAAACCAAACAACCAATCAGCAAAACTACTCCGCTTGGCATAGCTGGAGATATCCCTAGCCCACCATGTATCAGGCAGCCTGTTCTGCAGGAAAGAATATCAGCAGGGTGACCCAAGGTCCACAAGCATTGGAGAAAAGTCCTGAAATTCATATTAATCTTTCAGGATAGTCACCTGAAAACACATCTTCACCCACCACAAAGGAAAAATGCGGGTCACCTCCCATACACTTTTCTTCCCTAATCTACCCACCTGTAATCTCCTTTCCCTTCAGAGAAATCCTCAGACCCACTTTAGGTGCCTTTTCCCAGGAACTTCAATCAGTGTAAGCTAGTGAGGTGAACTTGGAATTTGGAGTTAGACAGAACTGGGGTCATGTCTGCAAGACATCTCATTAACTCCCCGGAGCCCTTCTACACAGGAGGAAATACCCATAGCCCTTTGCAGGGCTCCAAGGTGATGATGGTATATGCTCTGCGTGGGGTGGAATGGATGCCCAATTAATATGAGTGGTGGGAACTGCATGGCCTTGTACAGACCAGGCCCCACTCCTTGATCACCCAAGTGTGACAGCAGATGTAAGCCTGGAGTCAGGAATCCCCAAGAAGATTTATCATAGCTTCTTTCATAATGTCCTAAACGGGAAACAGCATATTAAAAGAGAAGTCTCTGCACAAACTGTTGCTTTTGAACCCCAGAACTGTTAGGCAGCTGTTAAAAAGAATCATTTAATGTCTTTCTTCATGGGAAACTAGAGGCATCCCCATGAACATCATTGACTGTAAAGAGCAGTGTGTATAATATGTGTACCATGGTATCATTTGTTCAAGATTAAAAGGAACAGTGTCTGTCCTATAGTTGGATCTCTGTATCTGAGGGCTTTTCATCTGTGAATTCAGCCAGTGATCAGAAATACTAGGGAAAAGATTGAATTGAAAGTATACAGACTTTTTCTTGTCAATATTTCCTAAAAATGAGAGTATAACTATCTACATAGCATTTAGATTGTATTAGGTATTTGAGTAAAATACTAGAGATGATTAAAGTATTAGAGATGATTTAAAGCATATGGGAAGAGTGGTGTAGATTCTATATGAATATTACTCCATTATATATAAGATATTTGAACATCTCTGGATTTTGGTATCCTTGTAGAACCTTGGAAACAATTCCCTGTGCACAGCAAAGGATAACTGTATGGCCTGTGGGACTGTGTGAACAGGAGGGATGGGAGGAAATATGGTAATCTCAGAATGTAATAAAGCTCATCTCAGTAAGTTAGAATTTTGGGCAATTGAGGCCAGGCCATTGACCCTTGTCTTGCTATCTATATTGTTTAATAGCCCATACCAAGAATGGGAGGATGGCTTGGGGGCCGTGGGCCTTTGGTGTCTTTCCCATGTGTATTCCTTGAACTGATGTGGCCAGCCAAAGACTGAGCCTTTGTCCCTTCTATAGCCAATACCTTTTCCCACTGGGCTTATGTTTCAGATTCAAAGCCCAGGAAGAGAAGTTGGGTGGACATCACTGTGGCTGTTGTGATCATTTACCTGATTCTGCTCACAGTGGGTGCTGTGCTGCTGGAGTTCCAAGGTAAAGCAGTCCTGGTTGTGCCTCACTCTGAACTAAGCCCCTCTGATGCAGGGACTCAGGCTGAGTGGACAATTCTGGGGGCTACAGGTGCCCTCCTGATGGGAAAGAGTGCTCAGCCCCCAGACCACCACAGAGATGGTGGAGTGAAGAGCAGTCTGTGCTATGGGTGAGGAAGTGTGAGGATGCACTTTGGAACACGTGTGGGTAAGGCAGTGAAGATGCCATGATTTCACATAGGGTTTGCCATACACATCTGCCACAAGCATCCAACACAAATGATTCCCAGCCACTGGATGTGAAAGGGCTTTGTCAATTGAGCTTTTCATCAGACCAAGACCTTACTTCCAAAGAATCTTCAATCCAAATACCAAAGTCATGAATCAGTTTCACCACCAGATGCCAAACCACCCAAGCACATTGTACACAGAGTTGTCACCAATACTTGTCAGGAACATTTGAAGGTCACACCTGAATGTTGCTTGAATGACTTTAAGTCCAGACTATCATGCTGATTGTCACAAATTCACACCTAGAGCATACAGAGAAGTCTGACTGGATGAGGTTAGAACATTGAGGGTGGAAGCCATGGACACGGCTTTGAGAAATGCTCCAGGGGTGTGTAATGAGTGCAGAGGTGAATACACACTCAAGTGTAAATGTAAAAGAATGCCAGGGATCAGCTCCAGTTTTGCAATGAAGGTCCTAAGGAAATGCTGTGGGGTTCAGTCCTGAAACTGCAGGAGCAGCTGGAGACACGTTGCAGCCGAGACAATGAGACACGTGCTGCTGTGGACAGTCCTTTCTTCCTCGGGCAGTCGGCATCGGGGCTGAAAGACCTACAGGCCCAGCTCACTAACGTCCAAGTCAGCCAGAAGCACTTGTTGCAGCAGGTGGACAACTTCACTCGGACTGCAGGTTTGGCCTCCTCCTCTCTGGGCTGGGGCTTCTCAGAGATGTTTGTTTTCATGAATCTCTATCCCTGGCAAAAGGGGTTTCCAAGACTCTGGCTTAGTCTGTGACTCATAACAAGGCAGTGATGAGAGCTGTGTGAGGTGAGCATGAAATTAGGAGTGTGATGCTGGAGGACACAGACTGCAGGACTGGGCACAGTTAGGTCTCCAGGAACGATGGGGTCTGGAACTAGAGAAACAAGCCCTCTCTAAATAAAGTGTGTCCTCTGAGACCCCAGGGCTGGAGCAACCAGTCCAGTGTCAGCTCTGGGTCACAAAGACACAGACAGTGCCTGAGTGTGTAGGAGGGTAAGTAAAATCAGAGCCTGGGCTAGTTCCTGGGACTGCTCCACATGGCCAGTGCACAATGGCCTGCAGCTGGGAAGGAAGCAATGGAGGGCTCGGGAGATTGCAGCTGGGAGGAACATTGGGCTTGACTAGAACAGTGGTTGACCAGTAGGAGGAAGAAGAGCCAGAGTTAGAAATGTCAATCCTCACTCTCCAGCTCTCAAGGTCTTAAAGTCACACCCTCTTTTCTCAGGCTGCCCCAGAATGGGAACCGGGTCACCCTCAGCCAGTTTAGGCAAACTTGACTGTCACACTGTGATATGAGATCTCAGCCCAAGCAGAGATCCTTGTGATGGCCACTGTGATCCAGGAAGCTGGGCCATAGGAGGGTGATCCCATGAGACACAAGTCCAGGAGAACAAATCCTTCTGGAGGCTGTGGCCTCTTCAGGGAGGAAAACAAAGTCTCACTGAGATTGTGAAAGAGGCAGGGCTGTCCCTTTCTTCCCTGAAATGAAGAAGCTGTTTTGGCCAATGCAAAGGTGCTTCCTCAATCCCAAGAACCTCAGCAGGCTGGACTGTGCAGAGCCTGGTACACGAAGGCAGTTCAGCTCACATGCCCACCCCTGTAGCTCCCTGCCATCTGCAGCTCCTGGATTAAGCAGCAGGTGCCTTCCAAGGCTTTTCTCCTGGAGTTTGGCATCTGCCCTCCAAGTCTCTCTCCCTACCTAGCTGAAGCCTCTGCTCTGCACACAGTGTTGTGGGACAGCTTCTCATTGTAGAAGCCAGGACCCCTGAAAAAAGTGTCTGGACTAAGCCAAGTGTGCCCAAAGCTCAGCCTAAAACCCTCTGTCCTTTCCTTGCAGAGTTCTACAGGATCAAAGGTGAACGAGGTGCCCCAGGTAGGTCCATTTTTGTCTCTTAAAACCTTCCCCCAAGGGCTCCTTAGCCTGTGCCAATCTGGAACATGTCCCATCTGCCCTCACCTTACCCTTCAGCGGGTACCTCATCCTTCAGCGGGTACCTTACCCTCACCTTGCCCTCAATTGCCTCACAGCTCTGCCCCTTGGCCAGTTGTTCCTGGCCTATCCCCCCTCCTTGCTTGACATAACTTCCCCTCCTACTCCTTCCCTCCATACCTCACCATCTTCATCTTGGGTCAGTCCAGACCTACCCACTCTGCTCTCTCTCCCCAGCTCCCCAGCTTCCAGAAGCCTCTTCCCTTCTTCCCATAAACACTTGCACCTGCCGTTAGGGCTCATCCCTGGGATGGTGTGCTTGTGCCCATACGTGCTGGTCTTGTACCTCCCTGTAGCCCTACTTGGCACAGAACCTCTCTGGACCTCTAGCCTCTCACTGCTGTGGAAATTAATGCTGATCACAAGGCTCATCTATTAAGGTTCCTGTAAGACTTAAAGGGATGACATACAAACATGTCTGACAGTAACCTGTGTTCTTTAAGATAAAGCCTGTGGCACACCTGCTTCTCCCCCCTCCTCAGCCCACACATGTGTTATGTGGCACACATTCACACACTGATGTGCACACACTTTGCTCACAACCCTGTTCCATCCCAAAAGCTGGAGGTGATAAAATTTTATTGAGGACAAATATTCTTTTTTTTTCTTTTTTTTTGAGACAGGGTCTTGCTTTGTAGTTCAGGCTGGCTCTGAGCTCACTGTGTAGCCCAGGCAAGCCTCGAACTCAGCAATCCTCCTGTCTCTGCCTCCCGACTGCTGGAATTACAGGCGTGAGCCACCACGCCCAGCACTGTGGTATGTGGTATTGATGGCTGGTGTGTGTGAGTCTCCACGCCCAGCACTGTATGTGGTTACTGGGGATCGAACTCAGGACCTTGCGCTTGTGAGGCAGGCACTGGAACCACTGAGCTAATCCTCCGGCCCCGAGGACAAATATTCTTAATGTTCTTAGGACAGAGTCCTTCTTAGAAATGGGTACCACCCTTCTGGCATTCCAGTGTGGGGTGAACTTCATGGTGGCAGGCCTGAGGACAAGCTCTAGCTCTAGCCCTCACAAGATGATGACATAAAGCCAGTCATTTAACACTCCTGTCATCCTCTGCAAGAGGAGGGTAATGATTGAGTGAGAGCAGAATAAGGCAATTCCTGTAAAAAGACCATCCAGTACCCACGTTCTATAATACTGTTATTGTTATTGGTTGTTGTTGCTATTCTTTTATTAGAAAGATGAAAAGAATTTTGAATAGCACACAAGTTGAATATTGTTGGCTCCTCTCCTGTTTGGGAGTGGCTTTTCTAACTTCTGTCATGTTAGCTGTCAGTATCAGGGTGAACTTCTCTCAGCCTAGTGGGGATGGTCTTATCTTGAAAATCTGCCCTGTTACCCCCACCAGTATCACTACCACTAGGCTCAGAGCTTCAGGTTCAGATGAGGAGTCCACCCCACCCTCTGGTCTCAATGTCTGTCTGTCCATCTCTTCCTGAGTGTATAATTGTCCATCTGTATCCTGGGGCTTGGCTCCAGGGCTCCCATGGGTATCCAGATCAGCAGAAGCCCTGTGCCTCATATAAATAGTGTCATATTTGCATATGGCCTATGCATATCCTGCTGTGTGTTTTACAGCATTTAAGATTACTCGTAATACCAAATACAATGTAGATGCTATGTAAACACTTGATATATTGTATGGTATTGTAATGACAAAGAAGAAAGTCTATACATGTATACTACAGAGGCAATTTTTCTCCAATTATTTTTAGTCCATAATTGGTTAAATCTGAGAATGTAGAAATCAAAAATGTCCAGGGATGACTGTACAGAAACTCCAACTCTATCTCCCTATATCTCCTAGTCTCTCTGTCTCTCCATTCCTGACTTGTCTTCCTCTCCCACTCCCTCTCTCTCTTTCTCCTTCCTTCTTTTCTTCCTCTCCCTCTCCCTCTCTCTCCCTCCCTCCCTCTGTCCCTCTCTCTCCCTCTCACCCTCTCTCACCCTCTCTCTCCCTCCCTCTCTCTCTCTCTTTCTCTCTCTCTCTCTTTTCTGGAGCCCAGAGAGCAGAGACAGGAAACAGCATTTCCATGAGCTGGGGCATCACCTGCCCTCCCAGATTCCCCACGATGCCTCCAGGCATCAGTAGCTTGTGGCCTCTGTCCCTCCCCCGGGGTTTGCCTTGTCTTGCCTGGCCCGCACTCCCCAAAGGTTCATTTTGTGATCAGACTCACTGGAGAAGCACAGGAGGGTGCGGGAGGGCTGGGAGCTCAGACGGTTCTTTTTTTTGCACAGACCACAGCAGCAGCTGCCAGCTCTGGCCTCAGACCAGGCCTCCTGGACACAGTGGGGGAAATGGCACCTCAGCCAAGCTTCCAGGAGCTTGGCACTCTTTTCCTTCTTTTATCTGTTCTAGACATTTTTCTTTCCTTCTCACAAATGTTTATTGAAATCTCTGTAAGGAGGAAGCACTACCATAGGCACTGGGAATCCAAACAGGAAGTAGACAAAACCCTGTCCTCTCTCACCTCCCTCTTTAGGGAAGGACAAGGGATGTGCTTTGCCTGATGGTGCTTTGTGTGAGAAAGTGCAGAGATCCTCCTCCCCAAGCCAGAGAAGGTTGCCGGGAAAAGAGTCCCAGAGAGCCACTTGTGCATAGGCCCAGAGAGGGAGCAGGGAGCTTGATGAGTCAGAAACATAAAAAAGGAAGGAGGAGCCCAAGAGCAAGAGAGCAGAGGAGGGACCTGAGGTGAGTATGGTCAAGCACTGGGCAGGCCCAGAGTAAATTGAGGCAGGTGGGCACCCCTAAGAAAAAGCACAAGGTGCTAACTCCAAGCAGCTGTTCATATTATCCCCACTTCATAGTTGAGGAAACTGAGGCTCAGAGGTACATGGATCTGCTCAAGGTGATGCAGACAGATTTGGAGAAGCTAAGATGGACTCCTGAGCCATGTTCCAGCTTACTGAGGTGAAGCAGGAACAACCTGCCCGTGCTGCCTCAAAGGGCCATGCTGATGGGGGCAGGTTCCTAGGGATTCACCCTAGACAGCCCCTCAGAGGGACCTGGGCCCATCCAATCAGGAATTGAGTTCTTTTCCCCAGAAGCACCAGTGCTTCTAGCTTTGGTCTGCTAAGACGAGGGCCAGTGTAGGCTCAGTTGTCCCCTCTGCCATGACACAGCTGAGGCTCTGACCTCTGCCTTTTGGCTAAAGGGCACGGAGAGCTCTCGCTGGCTTTTCCACGTTCCACCACTCAGGTCCACCGAAAACTTGGTGGGGTCAAGTATAGAACCTCAGTAGGAGGCAACTGTTAGATCCTCAATGGATTCTTCCAAAAAGGGCCACAAGCTCAGTGAGGGTTCTCATCTTCGATTCTACTTCCATCTTGTGGATCCCACAACATGCTACAACATTCTGGGTCTTCCCAATTGGACCATGCTGCTGCTTTGTGCCAGAAAGCTCATCACAGACTCCCCCACACAGAGCCTTCCAAGGGTGACACTTCACCACTGGAAGACCTGGAACCTGCCAACCTGTCTCCCAGCATGTAGTCCTGGGCAGGCAAGTCCCAGAATGTCAGTCCCTTCACTGGTGATTTGGGAACAAGCAGCCCTGTGCTGCCCACCTGGGTTTCGTGAGGCTCATAGGAGCCCTTCCTGGGAAGCAGTCCTTGCAAACAGCAGAGAACTATGTGCCCTGCAGAAATAACAGGCCTTGTTCACCCAGAGCTTGCCTTGTGAGTTTTACATGAAAGATCTCCACTTGGTCACCTCAGGACAACCCCTTGTAACAAGCACAGTATTTTACTGGCCAAGAAGCTGAGGCTCAGAAGAATGAAATAACCTACAAAAGCTCTTCCAGCTGAACGGTGGTACCAGTCCTTGAAAACCCAGTTCCAGTTGACTCAGCCTTTCTAAGAAGGCATCTATGCAAATTTTGCTTTTGCCTTCTAGACCATGAACCACTGTCGCCTTTCTCTTTTTCTTCTTTTCATGGTGGTAAGGATTAAACCAGAGTCTTACACAAACTAGGAAAGTGCTCTACCCTGGCCTTAGCCAAGTGTCTGGTAGGAAGCATTTTTGTCAATTTTTGCTTTTCTTTCCACAGTTTTGCTTGCCTGTGATGCTCAGTCAGAGTTTGTTGAGTGAACGACTGTGTGAGTAGCACTGTCACCCCCACCCCCATCTGACTAGCTCATTTGTGCCTGTGCTCCTCTCCCCGAATCTTCCAGGTCCAAAGGGGGCCCCAGGTGTGCCTGGACTCCACGGCGAGAAGGGAGCCAAGGGGGACATGGGACTGGATGGAAGCCCAGGTACGGCCTCTGTCTCCCGGCCCTGTAATTGTTCCCCTGCTTTGTCCAAGGTGTGCTCTGAGCTCCTTTTCCCTTCCAGGTATGGCAGGACCCCGAGGCCCACCAGGGATGAAAGGAGACCCTGGTGAGTAGGGAAGAATTCACAGCTGGTTTTCTCAGCATGAGGCCCTGGCTGCTGACAGAGTCCAAACTGCAGTTTAAACTCTGTGAGAAACATCAGGCTCCTCTGCCCAGCAGGGGCTTTAAAGCCTGGCACTGGGCTCTGTGCCACTGGCTCTCCCCTTACCCTCAGGCACTGGGACTCCAGATAATGACTTTAAGCCTATGATCTTGGGGGGCGGGGGCGGTGAGTAACAGGCTCCATTTTTCAGGTTGTAGCTTGAGCCTACCAGGGTCTTACCAATAATCCAGTCAGAGAGATGGGGACTCAGCCATCCCCCCTCAGAGGACAGACCCAGAGCTGTGACCCTTCCAGGGCACTTTGCTGTCCACTTCCACCCTCCAGTTCCCAGGTCTCCCGGGCTGAGGTTCCTGCCCTGTAACGATACAAAGACAATAAGACTTTCTCTAGGAGAGAGCAGAGCCCCAGGATTTGCAAGAAAGGGAAGTAAACAAGCCAATGAGCTCTAAGCCTTCAAGCTGCCAAGGCAGAAAGAAAACTGCAGCAGTCACAGAAAGCGACTTGTTAGCAAAGAAATCTTCAAGAAACTGACTTTTAGAAGAAATTTAATAGATAGGATCCCAAAAACCTGTTGTTCTAAGCCTCTAACAGGAGTTTCTGTCAGAGGTTTTAAGCAAGAAGTTTAGAGTGCAGTGAGAGACACACACTACACACTCACACCTCTCACACAACGCATGTGTTTACACACATTCATACACACTCATTTGCAATCACACTTCTACACATAATCGCACACTCAAACACTATATACACTTGCACACCCACATGATCAGACATACTCATACACATGTGCACATTTATGTACATACTCAAATTCTCATGCACAATCCTAGTTGTATTCATACATAGTCACAGACACACATGCATACATTCATGCAACTTGTGCCCAAATGCTTCCACAGAAGGCCTGCAGGAGCTTGGAGCGGAGGAGCTGTGGGGGGAGCTGTGGGGGGAGGTGTTTCCTTCCTGCTTCTTCCTCCTGGAGAGAAAGGGGCTCAGGCTGGGTTTCTGGAGCTCCCCAAATGGCCTCCAGGGAACCTGGCTTGAAAGAAAGAGCCAGAGCCCAAAGACTCAATGATGTGCTTCAAGAAGGAATGGGGCTTGGGGTGTAGCTCCTCTCCAGCGTGTTGGCATTCACTGGTCACTTCTTTTAGCCCAAGTCTTACATGGAATCCACACACTGATGAAAGAGCTGCAGCAGTGCTGCTGGCAGTGTGAGCCCAGAGTGACCTGCTTCCACTATGGGGCACCACTGGGTAGCCCAGAAAAGAGCAGAGAAACCTCCCCCCCTGTCCCTGCTAGCCTAGGATCCCCAGGCTGTGTGGAAGGGGACCACCACCTCTCAGATTCATTCTTCTGGACATTGGAGCACTGAGAACCCAATTATGACCAACCCTATTTTACAGGCAAGAAAATAGAGGTGTGGAAATCTTAACTGATATTGCCAAAGTCACCCAGCCTGCCAGGCAGCAGAGCTATCTTCCCTATCAATTCACTTTACTCTAAAGCTTTTCTTCCGTTGCTGTGTGTGACACACTCCCAGGCACTGTCCTGTCTTTGGGAAAAGAGAGAGAACTCTGCCTGGACCCACCAGGGGCTTCATCCCAAGTGTATATGCATATTCATGGGGAGGGTCTTGCACGGGTATGTTGTTCACCTCAGGGGTTCCAGAATATCAGCTAACCAAAGATCGTAGATCACAGCAATTGAACTCTTCCTTCCTTCTCCACAGGCCTTCAAGGACCCAAGGGTGTGCGAGGGGAGCAAGGAGCTGCTGGTAACTCAGGCTTCCTTTCCCGGTCTCAAGGGGGTCCTGTGTGAGCTCTGGGAATAGCTTCCCTCAATGTACTCTCTGAACAGCCCCAACCCAGCCCCCGAGGGTAAACATTCTCCCCAGTGTTCTTCTCTCCAGTTCTAGAGTACTCAGCAAGACCACCCAAGATGTGAGCCAACAGGTCCCCACTGGATGTCCCCCCTACCCGACATGACTTCCTTTTCCTAGAACCCCATCCTGGGGACAGTGGGACCCCTCACTGGCTCTCCTCCTCACAGGCACACCAGGACCCCAAGGAGAGAAAGGCAGCAAAGGCAGTGGAGGCCCCACTGGCCCCAAAGGGGAAGCTGGTGCCAAGGGAGATAAAGGAGACCTGGGCCACCCAGGTAAGGCCTTGATGGGTTGGCAGTGTTCACAGGGAGATCGGAGGGAGTGGGTTCCTGTATTCTCTGCCATAGTGTTTTCTCAGTGCTATGGGTATGCTGGGACCTCTTCTTTCCAGGTGTGCAAAGGACAGAGATGCTAGCTGAGAGAGAAGACAGTGCCATTCCTCTGTGAAGGGCATAGGTCATGTATGTGACAAGGTCAGACAGGAAAGTTGGGAAACTTAGGGGTGGAGTTGGGAGAAGGACAGACGGGCAGTGAAGGCAAAGCGTTGGCCAGAAGGAGGCCATTAGAGTCCTCCACTGATGGGGGGGGGGCTTCAGGTTATGGCCCACACATAAGAAGCACAGAGATTATTCCAACCTTGAAAGTCTGATACTGCAGCCAAAAACTTTGCCCTAGGCTACATAACTTGACCAAACACCTCCGTGTACCTCATCTGCCTCTTGCTGCTGTATGGAGGAAGCCCTGGGTGCTAGGAGGGGGGCCAGGCAGGCTGCTTTCCATCACCCCTTCTGAACTTCAATTTCCTCATTTCAGACAGAAGGGTAATTTAATTAAAATAACAACACTTAATTTAAACATGCCTCGCAAACAGGTATAAGTGTTAGAGATTGTGATTTCAAACTGTTGTCCACATGGTAGGCCCCGCATAAACCTTAACACTTACCTAGCAGTACTAATGATAGTTTTCCAACCTGGCAGCAGAGGAAGGACTTCAGGTCCAAGATGAGGCAGACCTGGGTTCTGAAATAGCTCACCAGCCGGGTGACACTGGGCAAGTGCTTGACTGAATGTCAGTGAATCTCAAGTTACTGAGTTTCCAAAGGAAGATAATAACATGACTCTTTAATGAAGGTTAACTACATCGGAGTATGAGACGTATGAGATGTGTGAAGTTGTACCTGGCAGATAGGAATTTTTTAATAAAATTGGTTTTATTGCTACATTTTTTGAATTTGCCATTATTTTATTGGTACACGTTATAAACATATTATGATCACAATCAACATTGAAAATTTGTACCAGTATATGATATGTCTTCTCATTTTTCCCATTTTCCTGCCCATCCTACAGCCCCCATCCCGTACATACATAAGCTTTGTTTTCTTTTTTTTAACCATCACATTTTTTATCCATGTTATACACCCCTAACTCCCGTTATCATTTGAACATTTCCTATTTCACAATATCTAGATAGGAATTTTTTACCTTATAAGAAACTAACAGTTTTTGCCTTCAAGGATAGAGCCCTCTGCAGGGACATGGCAGCCATTCTTAAATATTTGGAAAGCACTTCTTGGGGAGAAAAGAGACTTTCTCTGGGTATGATCAGTCAAAAGGTCAAGTTGCAGGAGGACCAACAGTGCAGAGGCAAGAGAGAAAAGTACACGGATTCATTCTGACACAGAACATGGGGCTGACCTATGACTAACAGGCTGACTCGTTCTTAACAGGCAGCCCTTCCTGGTGGCATTGAGAGGGACTCTTACAGCAAGGCAACAGATGGCAGTAGCTTCTGGGGATCCTCCAAAGCGGGCACTGTGTACCTCTCTTTGGTAAAAGACACCAGCATTTTTCAAAGTGACCCAACAGTACTACAGACCGGGTCTGCTCTGTCCTGTTTCCAGTGGAGTCCAACCCTGCTTGAGCCTGGAACCATACCCATGGTGGCCTGCAAAGGAAACACAGCTGTTTCAGTTCTTATGAGGCAGGGTTCATGTCAGCTTTTCCCTTCTGAAATCCCCTCACCCAAGACTGTGACATTTTGCTCGCTTATCACCTGCCTAGGCCACTGCAGGTTTGTGGCCTATGTAAGCCCAGTGGGATGGGTGCCATGATGAAGCCTCAGGTAGTAGGTAGCCTGTTTTCCCACCCCTCCTTCTTCCCTGTACTGGAACATTTTGAAGTCAGAAACAGCCATTCTTCCTGAGTTGTAGCCAGGACCCCTTGTTGGGGTGATGTTGCCCTGCTCTCAAAGTTGTCCATTTAAAGGGGACATGGAAGATATAGCAACACAATTGTGGGCTCAGACCATCCACAAAACACTATACAGCTGGTTAGACAGTTGCTACATTTTGGTGGTCCTGGCCCAGCAGGCCTTGTACCCTTGTTCCACATGGACACTCCATGAGACCATACCTGTCTTCTCGGCTGCTTACAACTTTAGTGTCACGAGAGACCTCAATGGTAGCCGGGTTCCTTTTTTAATTAATTAATCTTAATGGATAGACAATTGTGTGTGTTTATTGAGTGCAGAGTGAAACATTGGTACCTACATACAGAGTGTAATAATCTCTTCAGGATCTTTATGTTCTCCGTCGTCTCCAACATTTATCATTTCTTTGCAATGAGAACACTCTACATCCTCTCTTGTAGCTATCTTGACTCACATGAGGCACCACAGTTAGTTGCCTTTCCATGTGCTGGAACACGAGCATGCCTTCCTCCTCCCTTGCAGGGTTCTCAACATCTGGAGCCAAGACCTTTATGATTACTTTGTCTCCCAGAAGGGTATAGTCATCCTTCATCCTTTCCCAGGCTCATCTCTCATGCTTTGTACCAACTTCACTCCACGCTCAGACTCAGAATGGCCGCCTCTCTCCTCTTCGGAGCCCTGTATTCCAGTTTTTATTTTGCCGGCATTATGCATGAGTCACCGGTGCCAGTGCCATCTTATCAAAAAAAAAAAAAAAAAAAGACTAGAGCCAAGAATACCTTTTAACAAAATCCCATCCCAACCAGCTTATTGACAGCTTGAAAGGTTACTTTGGGAGAAATAGTCCTCTTTAGACCTGCACCCACTTTGCCCCAGGGGTGTGGAGTTAGAGACCTTTGCATCCTTCACCAACTTACTGAATACCAGCTGCCCAGCGCGTTGCTGGGCGAGCCCTGCCTGGTAAGCCCTGGAGGATTCCGCAGCCCATTCCTCATCAAACTGCACTTTGGCACTGTGAGGAAGAGCCCGGGTCCTGTGAGAGTCACCAGTAATTGATATGCACCAGGCACTGGCAGGAAAGGAGGAGGGAGCGACGGAGGACTCAGGAGAGGACAGGCTGGACAAGACCTGCATGCTGATGACAAATGGAAAATTTGAAATCCCGTGTACCCGGGAAACCCATCTGAACTGCTGGCAGGAATAGGAGCTCCTCCAAATGTATCTCTTCGTCATCAATGCCCGTTGCTCTCAGCACCGGGGGCCTGCTTTTTAGAATATTCCCATTTTGGTATGAAGGGATTTGAAAAGGATTCCCAGAGTACCCACAGTTAAAAAAAAAAAAAGCCATAAATTACTGGTGGAGACTGAACCCTGGGCTTTTCTGAGGGGGCCAGGGTCTGTCTGGGTCCTGGAAACCCAGTTGCAAGGCCAACTGACAGCTGTCGCCTGTTCCAGGTTACCTTATTTTGTCATGAGTTTACGTCCTGTCTCTGGGGCTCTTGAAGATTCAATCATTAATTCTACTTCTGATCACAAAATAGGAGTTCAAAGCATTTTGAGTTTATAATGTAGATGGGATTACAAGTGTCAGGGTGGGAGTCCCTGCCTGGGTTTGTCCCCTCATGACTGACTTCAACTCTCTTTCTTCAGGGAACAAAGGGGACATGGGCACGAAGGGAGACACAGGAGCCAGGGGATCCCCTGGGCCCCAGGGGAGCAAAGGTGACTCAGGAAAACCAGGCCTACCAGGTAAGGGGCCATGAGGCCTGAGTCACAGATCAACCGGTATTTCCCTTTTACTCTGGGAGGGCAGGTCAAAGGGAAAAATATTCCTAGAATTGCTTCTTCATTTTAGGTGTGGCTGGATCTCCTGGCACCAAAGGTGATCAAGGTAGGAAATGGGAAGCATTGGGTTTCATTCCAGCTTCACAGTCCTTGGGCAGAATCAAGTGGGACCTGACTCTACCATCTTTTATCTCATCATAGTATTACCCAGGTTGAAGTATTGCAGCATCTAAAAACCTGGCCTCCCCTGTGAGGAACAACAGGGTTGATTCACAGGCTTCTTAGTAGACCTTCTTCTGGACAGTGACACCCAAAGGTGCAGAACGGGACATCTACACTCAGAAATCCTAGTGCATCTTCAGCCCCACACTCTGCGGCAGCAAATGGAAGACTGGTTGCCGATGTCAATTATTCTCCCACTCATAGGGCTAACTCAAGGCTTCTAAAGAGATAGGTTACACTACTGAGGGATAAGATGATGTTAAAAAGTACATGTCTCACTCGGGAGGCAGAGACGGGAGGATTGCTGAGTTCACAGCAGCTTGCCTGGGCACCATAGTGAGCTCAGGGCCAGCCTGAACTACAAAGCGAGACCCTGTCTCAAAAAAAAAAAAAAAAAAAAAAAGTACATGTCTCACTGCTGAGGCAAGAGCCGTGGGGTGTGGGGAACCAGGCCCTCTATTAAGAACTGCCTGCATCAAAATCATCACTTACTTTCCAGGACAACCTGGAGTTCCAGGGGCTCAGGGCCCTCCCGGGGCACCCGGACCTGTAGGGAGCAAGGGTGAACGTGGCAGTCCTGGCCCAGTTGGGTTAACAGGTAAGATTCTGCATCCTACAGTGGGCTTGGGGAATGACATTTGGCCAGTGCCCAGTCCTGATGACCTCTGTGGTCTGTCTTCTAGGACCACCAGGAAGTCCTGGAAGTCGAGGACCTGAGGGCATGAAAGGAACAAAGGGCGATGCAGGTAATCGGGTGCAAGAGGGTGTGCACATGAGGACTGGGTGTCACAATGACAGAGAGGCAGAGGCCTCCTAGCAGCCTACAGAAAGACGTGAAAGTCTCCTGCATTCTGGTCCCCAAGGCTGCCTAGTGAAAGAAGGGGACCCTTTGAGCCCAAAGTTTTTGGGCTGTTCTGTCTCTGCTCTGGGCTCCTAGAGGGCCTTGAATGCCATTACCAAATCTCCAGCATCACAGACGAGACCAAGATGCCTTGCCCTGGGCTGCAGCCCAGCTGTGTGTTCATAGTTTTCACTCTGCTTCTGACCTTTAGGGGTGGTGATCAGCAAGAAGGTTCAGCAAGAGGATTGAGAAACCCCTTCTTGCACATTCTCTTAGGGAACAAGGAAAACACTGGCCTACACCAATGAAACTTAGAAAGACTAGTTCAGAACCATCTTTGAGGACAACTTAGTGTGTATACTGTCATGTCAGTGTAGTCAAGGTTCTAAACAATCAGCCCACCTAATCCAGGCTATATGTTGTCCTACCAAGGTGCTTTGGTTTATAAATCACTCAATTAATGTCTCCCAGTTTTCAAGTTAGGATCCCTACATTGTGTTCATTCAGTCTAGACTGTCGGGCCTCTGTGTTGGAGGCCAGCCCGTACCATTCCCCCAGACAGCATGGGGAAGTATGGGAGACAGACCGCAGATACACATACATACCTGGGTGCTGGTATGGACAAATGCCCCTTGCCATTCAGAGAGCCAGGTGCAAGCAGGAGTGCTGTGCATGTATGGAGTGCAGGGTAGTGAAAAGGGGCTCATGCCTGCTGAGGATGTGTATGGATGGACCACCTTGACCTCTTCTGCTGGAGTGGAAGGTCATGCTTTGTCAAAGAAGTAGACTCCCTCATCTCCAGGGCATCACAGCCTCACACCAGAGCTGGCCCTTTGCAGTTTTAGCATCCCAAGTAGTGGATTACTTGATTGGCTGACTGATTGATTGATTGATTGATTGATTGATTGATTATTCATTCATTCATTCATTCATTCATTCATTCATCACTACATCCTGGTGATCCTTGACTTCTGGGCTGTGAGCTTTGGAGTTTTCCTGAACACTGTTGGAAACCAGGACAAGGCAGCTCCTAAGGGTGCTCTGTCCTTTATTCCATCCAACTCAAAGGCATTTTCTTTCCATGGATTGTGCACTGATGTGGGCAGCCCCCCCCACCCGATCTCATGTAGAGGTCTTTCAGAGTCCATCCTAACAGAGGCTCTCTCTGAGTGTGAAAGGCAATTGTCCTTTCCAATCCTACAACTTATGTTCTCTGATCCTCCATAAAAGGTGTCTGAAGTCTGACCATTTATCTCTGAGTTTTCTGTATGGCATCCTGGAATTGACTGTTTTCCTCCGCATGTACAAATAGTTCTTTCATCCTGATTGCTCTCTCACTGCCAGATTCATGGTTCTTTACTGAGCAGTGCTGGGTGTAAAATGTGATTTTACTGACAGGGAGAGGCCCTGTGCCCTCTCCCCAGACCCCCAAACCTGAGCCTTTTGCTGACTGACAGTAGAGCACACTGCCCCTAGCCCTGCCCTAGGAGACCTGATGTGAAAGGAGCAGTGACTGCTAACGAACATTTTTGTGGCATTCTAGGGGAATAAGCATTTGGGTTAGAGGTGTTTTACAATAAGTTGCCAAGGTCAAAGGGCAGTGAGACATGTAGCCAAGGTTGGAATCTAGGCCATGCTGACTCAAAAGCTGGGGGTGCTTATCCACTCCCCTCTATTTCAGGACCTTCCACTGCAAGCTTCTCCTTCGACCCCAGAACAGAAAAGGTCAGACAGTGGTAGGGGCAGCTTTTCTCACTCTTAAAACATATATGAAGCTCTCAGGGCCTGAAATAGTTCTGAGTTACTTGTCCAAGATCCAACAGCAGTTTTTACATAGACATCATAGTGCACAGATCATCACACTAACTCTATCTGCTGAGCACCTTGATGGGATTCCACATTGAGCAGCCATAGCAACAAGAACCAACCAGTCACTTTCTAGGGCTTGCACCTTAATTCTTTTTTTAATTGAATTCTTTATTGGTACATTTTATATACAGTTCACAATCACACTCAACATTGGGGAATTTGTATCAGTATATGACAGAAGTTAATTCTCATTTTTACCCATATCCCTACCCACCCCGACCTCCACCCCTTATGTACATACTATCTCTTCTTCTTTCCAAATCATATTTATTCTTTTCCCTCATTACATTCCCCCACCGCATTCTCTTTAAATATTTCCTATTTTACAAAATCTATCATACATTCTAGAACTCATTTACATCTATACATTCTCTTACCAGAGAAAGATAGGGTATTTGCATATCTGTGATCTATTTATTTCATTTATTAGTGTATCCATTTGCACATAAATGAATGAAACTTGTCATTCTTTATGGCAGAGCAATACTCCATTTTATTAAAAAACCACATCTTCTTTACCCAATCTCCAGTTGATGGGCACCTGTGTTGTTTCCAAGATTGGGCTATCACAAACTGAGCTGCTATGAACATGGGTGCACATATGACTTTACAATATGATTCTTTTAATTCCTTTGGATATATTACTAGTGCACCTTAATTCTTACTGCCCAAGTAGATATGATGATCTACATTTTAATTTAAGATGCATGACAATGAACACTGATGTAAAATGACATTAGTTTCCCACCAAAGCCCATATGCTTGCCCTGCTGAAATTCTTACCAGGGGAATTTCCATAGGGCCATAATCTGGCGGGTATATGGTGCTGAAGTTATGGGCTCATGAATTTCTGGAAAGATTAGATTTGATGAGTTCTAAAGCAAGGCAGCAGGGCTGAGTAGGAACCGGATCTCCCCATCATGGAAGACAGCATGCACTTGTCGGTGTCAGGTTGGTGGTATTCCCCAAACTAAGGCTGCTATGGTGATTGTCCATGATATATCAGTCAGGTTGTCAAGCTAATGCATTACCCATTTTGTAAATAAAACCATTAATCTCTCAAGAATGTATCTAGTCACTTTGGGTGAAAACAGAAATTATAGTTCATTGGTGACAGCTAAATTTCATTAGTGAGCATTAATTATAAATAACAAAAGATCCATTTATTATTAACTTTTTCACTGGGCTCAGGATGTGACTCCCATGATCTTAGTTCATCTGTAGACACACTTAATTTTTACCCACCCTGCTTTGCAGCTAAGGACACAAAGGATCAAGGCTCAGAAATGGTAAATCCTCTGCTCATGTGCTCATACTTAGCACACAAGGGGGCTCGAGTTCATCCCAAAGTTTGAGTCTAAACTCATGTGCTTGCAGATTTTATAAAGAATGACATTTTGTTGTACAGAACAAAACAGAGCAGAACCCAACAGAAATAAGATTCACCCTGTCCATGTTCCAAATCTTCATGGTCAACAGGTAAATCCTGGCTCAGCCACGATACCTTCCTACCTGTGTTGACTGTCACTAGCCACCCTCCAGCTGACTCAGGTGGAATATGTTTATACGTTTTGACAGGAGGAAAAGGAAAGTCCATTTTTTCTTCCGGGAAAATAAATCCACATCTCACTAAGTAAAACATTATACCCAGCAGAATTTTCTCCAGCGTGAATTTCACTCACCTGTCAGAAACAGATTTTTATCCAACAGCTTCATCTCAGTTTTTCTAGACTTTTCTCTCGTGAAAGACTGTGGAAGAATCACCAAATTTTAGTTCTTCATCCCTTAGCTATATGAAAAAGTAAAACTAGGGAATAAGGAACCACTCCACTTTCACTTGGAATGTGGTTCTGGTCTTTGACCATTTCCACAGAAAAATATTTAAGCTCCAAACACCAAGTTGATCAGAAATCCTTCATCTCAGTGACTGAAACATTAGCAATCAGAATTTCCTATGTACTTTTAGTTTCCTCTCAAGGCATAATTCACATGCAAATAACTTAAAACCTTTGTTCTCATCTGTATTTGAGATGTCTGAAGATGAGTGATAAAGACAGTATAGAATGCCCATTAGTCCTATAATGTGAATATAGTTTCTTAGTTAATTTCACTATTCATATCTCAGTACTAGGATAGTTTTTTCTAATTTTCCTCTAAGTTTTTTAGAGCAAAAGTCTATACACAATCCAATGTAGGTCCACCACTATCCATATCTTACTTCTTGGCACAAGATACTCAGCTTGATTATTTTAGTTATTAGATTATTTTTAAATATAGCAGGCTGTGGGCTGAAGATTTAGCTCAGTAGCTCTGGCACCTGTCTCTAAGCACAAGGTCCCAAGTTCAATTCCTGGTACCAAAAAACCTCCAACCCCCACATCTCATTGCTTAACTGGGCATAGTGCCACATGCCTATAATCCCAGCATCCGGGAGGCAGAAACAGGAGGATTGCCACAGGTTCAAGGCTATCCTAGGCTCATAGTGAGCTCAGGGCCAGCCAGAAGTACAAAGTGAGACCATGTCTTAAAAACCAAATTTAAAATAGAATCTGGTGACAAAACAGAAGCTGATTTAAAAATAATTTACTAGACTGCACCTAGTCTATAAATTGGGATGGTATTTTGGGAAGTTTCCAAGAGTATTGGAAATTTCTACCTTTAACTCAAAGTCACGAATATAATCTTCAATTTGACTTGTTGCTGACCAGATGTCTGACTAAAGGCCAGAACTTGACCACAGTGGGGCTCGGTATCCTCTTGGGCTGTGTGTAAGTGGTGTGGAAGGTCTGCACCTGTTTGACAACACTCCAACCATTTCTCCTCTGAGCAGGAACAGTCTTTGATTTTAATCAGAGCCCCTACCCACTGAGCACTGCATAAGAGGAAGATCTTATGCAGTTGCTATCCACCTATTTTCTTGGGTGAGGAAATCACTTCTTTATAAACCTTTGGGCATGCTAAGTTTGTGAAAACCAGCTTGCTTACGGGTCAAGAACAGCCTAGCACCCATCTCCTACCAGTGCAGTTTTAGAACGTGTAGTTTCTAGATCCTTTTTTGCAGCCACTTCGCCCTCCAGTGAGCTGCAGTCTGTGTGATAACTGAATGGATAGTGATGATTACCGTCGCTTGATCCTGAGTGAGCAGCCACTCGGCCAGGCTGTCATAGAGTCTAGTGAGAGAAATCACACAAAACATGATTCTAATTTTCTCCGTTTGAATGCAGAGTTTTAAAAACAAAATTGACAACCATTTAAAACATCTCAGGAGGCATTTACATTGAGGGCCAGCCCCTGCAGGGGAACATGGCTGGGAGGGCTATGGCAGGATGGGGGCAGGAGACCCTGTGGGGACAGAACAGCTTTGTGGAGAGGCAGGCTGTGAGCTGGTCCCTGAGTGATAAGTGAGCTTTGATCAGAAAAACTGTGTGGTCCCTGGACCATCAGCCTCAGCATCACATGTTAGAAATGCAGATTCTCACATCCCCACACCTGTCACACCGAATCAGCAACTGTGGGTGAACTTAATGAGTTGTTTTCTAAACAAGTCTCATTCTGATGGACATTCTGCTTTGATTTTGGCCCTCTTTGGGGAAAGGCGACCCAAGAATGCCTAGACATATCCTTGGAACCAAATGGGCATCCTGAGCAGAGCTCTAAGAAGGGGTGATCCTGACATGTGGTAGAACAAAGGTAGCCACAGGGAACATGTGGAGAAGGAGTCTGGGTAGCAGCTCAACTTCACCATTCACTTGTTGAGTGACCTCAGTAAACCAGAATCTGAGAGGAAGGAAAGTGACAGTGCCTTGCAGGGTGGTGGACAAATGGAAGGAAGCAGTGTGTATAAAGTCCTGGGTGTGGTGAGGAGTTTTAAAAGCAAAACTGACAACCATTTAAAACATCTAGGAGGCATTTACATTGAGGCACATGCTGAGCTCTGGAGGGAGGGTTAGAAAGACAGAGTGCAGGGAACATGGTGGGAGGGTCAGGGTTGGGGCCACTGCCTTGTGAACTGAGGCTTCTCTGCTATTTCTGTCTTATAGACCGACTGTTAGTCTTGCACTGTGTCTCTGCTACCTTCTAATTGCTGGGGCAAAATATCTGACACTTCCAGGTTAAAGGAGAAAAGGTTTATCTTGGCTCAGCTTGTAGAGCTTTCAGTTCATATTCATCAGGCTCTGTGGGAGGGTGGTATAGTAAAGGGACATCACAGGGAAGAATCAGTTCACAGCACAGCAGGCGGTAGGCAGCAAGCAGTAGGCCAAACTTCTGTCTGTTCTTTTGCCCTGCAATTAGACTACAAGCCTACTGGTTGGTACCGCCCATACCTAGGGTGGGCCTTCCTATTACACACATGCGCGCGCGCACACACACACACACACACAGAACTATACTAAACCAGTCAGTGGAATCATTTCATTATCACGCTCTTACTCCATATTCATATACCTTAGATCCAGTTACCTCAAAAAATCCCATCTCTAAACTGATGCATACGTGAGTCTTATGAGGCTTTAGGAGACATCAAGCTAGAAACCATAACAGAGAGTTCTAGAGAACAGCTAAAGAGGTGTTTTTCTTCTGATAGGGGCAGTAAGGAAGCTTAAGTGTTCTAGGGTCCCTTAACCTTGCTTCTAGGGACTTGTTCTTGAGGTAGAGATTCTTGTAATCTGGCACTAGGACAGTGTCAAGGACCTACACGCAGACTGTTTTTCCATATAATGATCACAAGATATTTATTTCTGAGCATAGTCTTTTCTACTGGCTTAGACTTTTGCTATTCAGATGCAAGTAGGGAAAGCAGAAACATCTGTCACCTCTGTCAGGTGGCCACTGCTATGTCCCTTCAGATCAACAGCAAACACTTCCTGGTGCTCAGGTGAGGCTCACACCTGTGCCCAAGACATTCTTCACCTTGAGAGGAGACATCCATGAAAATAACCCATGGTATCCTCTTGGCCTCAGCCCTTGACCTCTGCTACTTCATTTAGTCTCATGACTGCCTCATGAGGCAATGAAAGACTCAGATGGAGGGACTGAAGCCCCAAGCAGGGACAACTGGACCAAAGTCACAGAGCAGTTCAGGTCAGAGGCCAACTCAAGTGGTGAGTCTGAAACTACTTTACTGTGATGCTATAGAGAAAATACGTCGTGGACAGAATGAAGCCAGGGGAGGTTTCACAGCTGTTAACATCTGACATCTTTAAAGGGTGTATAGACTCAATCTGAGTCCTCTGGGTAAACCTAAGGGCTGAAGCCTTTGAATCAGACGGACCAGGGTGTGTACCAATGCTTGGGCTGAGGTAGGGCCAGGGAAGAGCTTGAGGCTCCTTTCACTCTTGGAAAACCTCTCCTAGCATCAGCTCTGTCCCCATGCCTAGGACTGGCACAGTTGCCCTCCCAGAACTCCTGTCCTCTCTGGGCTTTCCGATGCTCCTCCCAGGCATCACTAGGCACTGGGACATTCTCTGAAATTCTTAACATGCCTGGCAGGCCCTTCTTTCTGCCTTCCTCTGACCAGCACACTGTGAATGCTCAGAAAATTCAGGCAGTGAAGTAGGTGAGAGGAGTCAGAAGGAAGGAACTTCCCCAGGCCACCACAAGGAGGATAATGGAGCTCCCTGTGGTTTCTGGTGGTCATCAAAACTGTTGACCTGTTGCCAGGACTAGGCTGTGTCCTAGGTGGGAAGCTCATCAAGAGTGTGGTTATAGGGCCGGAGGGTTAGCTCAGTGGTTCCGGTGCCTGCCTCGCAAGAGCAAGGACCTGAGTTCGATCCCCAGTAACCATGCATAATGCTGGGCGTGGAGACTCACGCCCACCAACAATCAACACCGCATACCACAATACCGGATGTGGTGGCTCACACCTGTAATCCCAGCACTTGGGAGGCAGAGACAGGAGGATTGCTGAGTTCGCGGCGGCTTGCCTGGGCACCATAGTGAGCTCAGGGCCAGCCTGAACTACAAAGCGAGACCCTGTCTCCAAAAAGCAAAAAAAAAAAAAAGAGTGTGGTTATAACCACAGGTGCTTCTGAATGGCGGATGGGCCCATCCTTTTTTACTCCCTAGCAACTGCTACTGAGGAGTCAATAATGAACTTGCATTTCCCCAAGTTAATGTTATTGTCTTGCAAAGATCTATTGTTCTGAAATGGAAACAATATTGACCCTTAAAACTTTTGCTAAGTATACAAATTAGGATCCCACAGTGGCTTGGCAGGGCGGGGGGTGGGGGGGGCGGGGCAAGGGGTCTTCCGTGACAGCTAATTGAATAAAGGGATGAATGGGTGTCAAAAGAAGTAAAGAAGAAAAGAAAGAGGCATGAAAAGAGGGAGCACCTCTCACTGTAACTATAGATAGAATCAGCAGCAATTATTGTCATTATTAGTTTTCCATTTTCTGAACCTGAGACCTTTAGCCACATGAATATTTAGCCAACTAAGGCCACAAAGAATAAACCAGTAAATATTTATGGAGAATCTGGTACAGCTGTGGGTCCTCCAAAGCTCCTCGTGGCCACAAAATCCACTCCAAAGTATTTTGCAAATGAAGATACTTCATTTGCAAAATACTTCTCAGTTTTATTCAATAAGTATCTCTTGATAAAATGCAACAGTAAGAACTGGGATTGGATTCAAACACCAAGGCAGGTTGCTGGTGAACAGGGAGGTCAGTCATTGAGACTGGGCTCTGTCTACCTTGGCCTTTTATCCAGCCGGTTGCTATTTCACTCCAACACACTCATCTCCATTTATCTGCAGCCTTTTTTCTTTTATGCTGTGCTGGAAAGGCTTTAAACACTTGTGGAGAACGAATGTATCTTTCCATCTGCATTAATCAGACAAAAGGTAGAGTCTGTCTAAGATTAAAAGTGTCTAATATGTAAGTTTTATTATCTTCTCTCCTTTTCTTTGTTTTGATTTTAGGAATTCAAGGACAGAAGGGAACAAAAGGAGAATCAGGAGTCCCAGGTAAAGGGCTGGCTTCATTTTAATTTCTCAGAATGATGACTGGAGAGGTTTGTGCAGTTGGAAGTGGAGTTTAGTTGACTTTGAACACACAGCTCTGACCTTTTTTCCAAAATTGAAGCTGGGATTCTAGGACTCTGTCATTCAACCTTCTATTCCTCTCTAGAAAACAAAGGGAACAGTAGGAACTTGATGTCCCAAGGGTTGTAGGGTGTGGGACAAGGGCTCAAAATTATAAAAGGGGGACCGGAGATTTAGCTCAGTGGTTCCGGCACCTGCCTCGCAAGCGCAAGGTCCTGAGTTCGATCCCAGTAATCACATACAATGCTGGGCATGGTGCCTCACGCCCACCAGCCATCAATACCACATACCACAGTGCCAGGCATGGTGGCTCATGCCTGTAATCCCAGCACTCTGGAGGCACAGACAGGAGGATTGCTGAGTTCGAGGCTTGCCTGGGCTATATAGTGAGCTCAGGGCCAGCCTGAACTACAAAGCGAGACCCTGTCTCAAAAAAAAAAAAAATTATAAAAGAGAGGTGATGGTACAGGTGGTGACTTCAGGCTGTGGAGCCAACATGGAGCTTGGTGACCTCCACCTCCCATCCAAGATTGGGGGTTTTGCCAGCTAAGTTTTGGTCTGATTTCCTCTTCCTTCTGCTACTTCTCCTAGAATATTAATATTCTTATCATCCTGGTCTATTAAGTCCTTGTTCATACTTGGTTACTAACCTAGCATTTTGTCTTCTCAACAGCATGCTCCTAATGAGTGCTACATTATGTTGTTTTTCATGACTATAGTGAAATATCCAAAGCAAACAATTGTAAGAGAAGAGGTTTATTTAGCTAATAGTTCTAAAGTTTCAAGGGCATGCTAGTGGCTTCTGCTCAGCCTCAAAGAAGGCCTCATGGCAAATCGTATCATCCTGGTAGAGTCATGTGCAAGAGGAAGAGATACCATTACCAGATAGGAAGCTAGAGAAGTTCGGATATCATGATCCCTTCTTTAAAAAGTGCCCCCCCAATTGGCCTAAGAACTTCCTCCCACATCCTGTCCCCAAAAGCCCCATATCTTCTTATTACTACCACTCTGAGGACAGGAACCCTTGAGGGACACTGCCATATCCAAACCACAGCACATACCAAAGGAATACCTTCTCGGACAAATTTCTGAAGCAATTTTTCCCCATGAACTGCCTATTTTATTACTGTTTAATTCAATAAAGAAACTCAGAGGCCTAAAAATGTACTAGCAAATTCTACAATGGCTTGAATTTTCACATAAGTATATAATCAACTGAGGAACAACAATCTCTGAGACTCTGTTCACCATTTCCACTTTCATGCTCTGAACTGTATCAACATGGGAGCTGGGGGACAGAACAGCCCCTGCTGGACTCCAGGTGCTGGCTGCATGTGCACACAGGCCACACATGGGGAAGATGGGCTTCAGGGACTACTCACAAGTATCAGAGCCCTTGGGACACCTTCGGGAAGGCACAGAAGGATATCTATGAAGTTTGGCCTCTCTCTCCTTGTAGGATCTGTGGGAGCAAAGGGAGAAAAAGGAACCTATGGGCCTCAAGGATTCCCTGGAGCAGTTGGCCAGAAAGGGGAACCAGGAGTGCAAGGTAAGGCTCTGCTTTTGAGAGCAAGATGCAGGCAAGTGTGGGTCTAGTCATTCACCTGCCTGGGATGGCCCTGGGCATGGAGCACGCAGCAAGCACAGCCCAGCCCTCTAAGAGGCTAGCTTGTGGGCGTGCATATGAGCCTCATGCATTCTTGCCCCTGACCCTCATCCATGACTGACTACATCTTTCCATGAAAGAGATGCCCCTGTCCACAAGATGTCTCCTACCACACATCCCTTGCTAGTCAAACTTATACCCTTCCTGCTGGAGCTTGGACCCATTTCTTCTTGCTCAGCGGTTGGTGCCTGTGGCAAATCCATTCCTTCTGATGATGGGTCTCAGGCAAAGATAAAAAACAGCAACTGACCTCCCTGGCCCTCATCTTCCCACCAACTGCTAGCAAAGGAAGGTCAGAGACACTGGCAAGGGGACACTTAAATTATGTGGGCTTTCTCCTCTCAACAGGATCTTCTGGGCAAAAAGGAGAAAAGGGAGAAACAGGTAATTGACATTTCTATTCTTTTTAATTGGTGAGTTAGGGTCAATTCGGTATTGGAATTGTATGTGTTTGCAGGAAGAAAGCTTGGTTCTCAAAGATACCCTTACTTCTGCCGAAGAGCTGGCAGACTCTTCTCTTGAAAAAGCCTGTCTATAACAAGCAGACACATGGTAGCAGCACACTCCCCTCCCCTTCTCGCTCTACTCTTTTCCTTTCTTCTTTCCTCTGCTTTCCTTTTCTCTTTCTGCCTCCCTCCTTTTTTTATCTCTCTCTATCTCTTCCTCTCTCCATCTGTCCCTCCACTCTTTCCTTCCTTTCATTTTCCTAACTTTTTTCTGTTCTCTCTGTAACGTGTGACAAAATGTGGTCTGGAAGATCAGCAAGACCATCCACAGAGGCACCTGCTTCTGCGGCCTCATGCCAGAGCCAGCATATGTAGGTGAGACTCCAGGTAGTGTTGGTGCCAAAGAGTGGGCTTCCTTCCTCCAGGCTCCAGTCACAGCCAAGCAGGGGGACTCCTCAGACTCTCCAAAGGTGGAAAGTATTAACACTGCTCTGGGCCTCTGAACCTTCCCCACCTGTCTTTTTTCACTCAGGCTCAAGTTACTTGTCTGTTAGAATTATCGGCGGTAATAGTAGAGGCCGGGCTGAAGTTTACTATAACCACGAGTGGGGGACAATTTGCGATGACAGCTGGGACAACTCTGATGCCACTGTCTTCTGCCGCATGCTGGGTTTCAGCAGTGGAAGAGCCATTAGCTCCTATGGAGGCGGTAAGTGTGTCATCACCCAAGACCTCCTCCCAGGACGCACGGGAGTGGTTTGCTGACACCTGTGACTGCCGGTAACTCAGTGTGGCCTGGGTTAAAAGTATAGGTTCAAGGGCCGGAGATTTAGCTCAGTGGTTCCGGCACCTGCCTCGAAAGCACAAGGTCCTGAGTTCGATCCCGGTAACCACATAGAATGCTGGGCGTGGTGACTCACGCCCACCAGCAATCAGTACCACATACCACAGTGCCAGGCGTGGTGGCTCACGCCTGTAATCCCAGCACTCGGGAGGCAGACACAGGAGGATTGCTGAGTTCACGGCGGCTTGCCTGGGCTACAGTGAGCTGAGGGCCAGCCTGAACTACAAAGCGAGACCCTGTCTCAAAAAAAAAAAGTATAGGTTCAAGCAATTGAAAAATTGGAGCAGGAATTTACTAAAACCAGTTGGAGCAAGGCTACCTGGGGTGTTACCATTCAGCTAAGTTTATCTGTGCCCCCTTCCCATACCAAAGGTCAAACCTTCAGCGAAGAACTCAACTCTTTACCAGAGCCCTGCCCTTGGCTATAAGAGCTGCCCTCCCCCGGGGCACTGGGCCATCCCCCACCCCACCCCTGTAGTAACACCCAGATGCCCTCTACTTTTCCCAACTTTAAAGTGCAGACTTGCTTTTTAATCTGAATCCAGTTGGACGATGAAACTTTAAAGACACATTTTCTTCATATATTTAAGCATATATAAAGTCAATTGCAGTGTAAGTGACTAACTAAACAACCCAACTTATTTCAATTCTATCAGAAGAAAAGAGGGTTGACAAAGACGAAAATGCCTTCCAAGGCATCTGAAAAAAGGAGGCAGCAGTGTATCCTCAGAGAAGAGACAGGAGGCTGGGCCCCTGCCAGGCAGAGAGTACAGTAGTGTGTATTTTAAGCACTAACATAGTTTTCATCAAAGGTGGCACCACAGGACCCCTTAGCATTGTCAGCCTTCCCTGGATGGAGCTTTGAGGCCTCATATGGCTGCTGAGCTTTGACCATAACGCTACATTTCTTCTCCCTCTTGGTCTCAAGGCTCTGGGAGGATCTGGCTGGATGATGTTGGCTGTGTGGGCTCGGAGCCTTCCCTGTGGAACTGCAACAAGAATTCCTGGGGCTCTCACAACTGCCAGCACAGCGAGGATGCAGGCGTGCAGTGCAGCTGATCGTGAAGTCCTCAAGTCACCACTGTGTCCCCATAGTGGCCTTGGGCTCACACACATCGGAGGGAGAAAAGGACTGTGTGAGGGGTCCCTGGAACTGACTGAGCAGATTCTGGAGATGGTCATTAATAAAAATCAGAGTGCTACCTGGCAACATCATGGGCTGTGGCTGAGTGTCACCTCCCACCCTGATCTCCATCCCCACTCAGTGGCACACCAGGTCATTTGAATTCTCCCATGTCTGTGCACTCTAGCCCAGCCTCAGCCTATAGGTCAGGAGGACAGTGGGGCGGAGGGAACACTGGGGAGGAGTGAAAGTCACCTTGGTCAGAGTTAGCCTTGACCTTCCCTTTGGTCATTCCAAGACCCCCAGACTGAGCTCCCAGCTGGGCAGCAAATGAAGAAGCTGGTTTGCAAATGGAGTCAGGTTGCAGGATAAATGAAATTGTGCCTTTCAGCCTGGAGATTAGCTCTCAGTAAGATGTGAGCCTCCTAACTGCTCAGAGTTTGTCTACTTTATCCACTCCAAGAGTGTCTCAAGAATTTTGTGAATAAAGGACAGAATTAAACCAAGTAGGTGATACACACAGTCTGTCTGAATGGGTTCTCTCTACTGTGTCCATCTCTCTTTCTCTCTCTCTCTCTCTCTGTCACACACACACATACACACACACACACACACACACACACACCACCCTTCATTGCATGAAAACAAACAGAAGTTTATGGGCACAGAATATCCAAAATCCCTGCAGAAAAGGAAATGTCTACCCTGCTATGGTCACCAAATTCCTGGGCATGGTTGTGGCCCAACCACCCTCCATACTTCCCTTTTGTGGCTTTGGGCTTCATCCCCAGGCTCCTGGTCCTTCTGCCTGTCCTTGGAGTGCACCTCTTTCCTGAGCCCTCTCCTGTGTATCCAGCTCACTGCCAGTGGCCCCACCCAAGTTCTTCCAAGTTTTCCCTATTGTCTGTCCTTCTTGTTCCGCCAATAGCTCCCTAAGTCCAGTCCTCAAGATAGGAAATGACTGTCAGACATCATGCCTCCTCCTCCCTTGGTTTCATTCCACCAGTTCTGCCTCTCTGATATCTCATCATCTGTCCGATTCTCTCCACTCCTGCTGCCATGAGGATCTGGGCAGTACCAATGGGCTGGATGCTTGGGACATTGAACTAGTTTCATGCTGGGGATTTAGCTCAAGCAGCACTGCACCTACCTTGGAAGCACAAGGGCCTGAGTTAAACCCCTGGTACTGCCCCCCACAAAAACCCGAAATAACTAGTCTTCCTCTTCCACACTCCACCAACTGACACTCCTGTTCACTCTCCATGGAGCCTTACAGACAGTTGGTCCCAGCCTAAAGCTTTCCCTGACTCACCGTCCACCTTAGTGATGGGCCAAGCTCACAGGAAGTGCTCCTGTCGATCCATCTCAGGAGCTCTTCCAGCAAGCAAAATTTAACCCTCTGCTTTACACTATGTATGAATTTAGCTTTCACTTCAATGTCATGGAGCCCAATTTTTATTAGGTGGTAATTTTTTCCCCTACTACGGGGGATCGAACTCAGGACCTTGCACTTGCCAGGCAGACACAGCAGCACTGAGCTAAACCCTCAGCCTAAGTATGTAACAAATTCTAAAACTTTCTATTTCCCTGCCACTTTACAGCCCTACAACAGGTTTGTGGCTGAGAGCAAATGAACATGCTGGAACCTAGACTGACTGAGTTGGAATCTCAGTGCTGTGTTCAACAGCTCTGTCTCCTGGACAGTGAAGTCACTGGATCTCTCTGGGCCCTGGTTTCCTCATTTGTAAAATATTATAACAGTTCTTCCTTTACTGCATGCTTGAAAGGACAAGTTGAAATGGTAAATAGAAAGCATTGCTTAAAATGGTGTCCAGCACATGCCAGGCGGTGGCATCAGTGTCCTTCGAGGCTCTATGCCATCCACTCCACTCCCCAGTGTCACCCCTTCCAGCTCTGTGCCCAATAAACAGGTCTCCTCATGCCTACTGCTCCTTGTGCCCTGTGGAGAGGTCCAAGCACCTTGAATGGGCTGGGAGGAGGCTCTCCAGAACCTGTCAGAGGTCAGGAGTGTGTGAAAGGGATGTAGAGATTCAGTGTCGGCTTATTATGCAGTTTGTACCTTACCTGCATGTATTGGAAACCTATGATTTTAATCATTCTTCACAACACTGCATAAAATGTTCCTTTGTTATCTCCATTTCATAGACAGGGAAGCAAAGGCTGGCTTGAGTCTCTCGAGCTCACCTCTGTGTCTTCTAAGTACTTTTCCACTTGCACAACCCTGGACTTGAAGCATTAAGAGGATATGTATTGGGCCGGAGGTTTAGCTCAGTGGTTCCAGTGCTTTCCTAGCAAGCACATGGCCCCTGGTTTGATCCACAGTTACCACATACAATAATACCAGGAGTGGTGACTCCTCATGCCTTCCAGCAATAAGTACCACATACCACAGTGCCAGGCATGGTGGTCTGTAATCCCAACACTTGGGAGGCAGAGGCAGGAGGATTGCTGAGTTCGAGGCTAGCCTGAGTGACATAGCGAGCTCAGGGCAAGCCTGAACTACAGAGCAAGACCCAATCTCAAAAAAAAAAAAAAAAAGATATGTATTGTTACAAGCAAAACAAAGAATATATAGGAACCTTTTCTACTAAAATTGTATGCAAATGACACTCACCTTAGGAGGATGTGCTAAGTCTGCAAGGTTAACAGATGGTTATAAATCCAGGAATCTGTTCAAATATTTGTCAGTTCCCCTTTGTGGCAAGGGTAAGGAGAGGAAGGAAAGGCTAAGTTCACAGAATATAAACCATCAACTCACAAAAAAAGGCTAGTAAAATACATACACATGTGTATGAATCTATAATCCTCATGTACAGCAAAACAAGTGCAAAAAACAGGATATTTATTTTCATGTCAAATCGGCAATTTAATAAAACCTCCTTGCTGCTTAGAGAGAAGATAATGAGCACCATTATCCACCGTGAATAGAAAGTAGGATGTATTTTTGGTGGTGGGCAGAATTACCTTGGGCAAAATATAAACTGAACTTTTGGAAACACAAAAAGAGACTCGGCAGAAGCTCCCACTGTAGTGGTCAGCCACTGCTGCATAACAGATCACAGCAGGACTTGGCAGATGACAATTATTTATGTCCCCTCATGCACCTGCGGGTCAGGTGGGAATGGGCTGATGGAGCAGCTGCCCATGGCACTGTCCTCTTTGTAAAGCTCATTCCTTGAGCACAGGTAGTAAAGGGCACGTAGAGAAGGGTGCAGAACATGGCCAGTGAGATGGCGGCCCACACACAGTGCCCCGTCTAAGGTCTGCAGAGCACTGTGCAGGCTGGGCCAAGCCGCACAAACGTGTCTTTCTCTTCTGTAAATTCAACTCCACATGCCTAGGAAAGTGAAAAGGAATAGAGTGTTTAAATAGAAGTCTGAGTTATATTTTGCATGTACCTTCTTTATCATATGTTTATTTTATGTATTTATGAGTACACATTAGTATACAAGGCACGTCAAAAAAAAGAACAACGCGACTTCTTTATGTCATGAGTGACTGAAGAAGTGTACAAAGGTATGGTCACTGCGTGTGAGTCCCTCTTTCTGAGCTGAGATTTGCTTCTACCATAGAAGCAGTTGAAAATAGCCAATGACCAGCAGCAGGGGCTCAGCCAAGTAAATGATAGTACGTAAAATCCAATCACAAGCCCGTAAACCATCACAAGCCATCCCAGGACTACAGGGAAGTACTCGCGCTACACTAAGGGGCCAAGTTTTACAACAGAAGGGTTACAGTGAATATAAAGATTCCCCTTCTTGCTCACTATCCCCACCCCAGATCCAGGCAAGCAGCAGAGACCCGTGGGATTCCTGAATGCTTCTTGGGCCTGTTGTTCTGCTTATTCTCAGCCCCGCTTGTTCCACATTCCCATCCCCTGGCCACTCTCACCCACCACGGCCCAAGCCACCCTATGAGGGACTCAGGTACTTTCTGACCATGCTCTCTCCCTCCAGTCTTACTCCTTCCTGCCCCTTCATCCCAAACAGCCACAGCTACCTTAGGTCTCATAACACTTATTATTTAAAATATTCCCAGACCCACTCACTGCCATCTCAAGGGAATCCTCCCTCCCAGCCATGCTGTGAGAAGCCCTTGGCTGCTCGGCCCCTGCTCAGCTCTCCGCCTTTAAATTGCCACTTTCACGTAGCCAGAATTTAGCTCACTGTCCGCTGCAGTCATTCATCCCCACACCTAGGTGTGTCCAGCCCACGGCCCTAATGAGGCTTAGGAGAGCTGTTCGCTGCTGCTGGGAAAGCAGGAGCTGTGTCTGTCTTACTGCACACCCTTCGCTCACCACCGTGTGGACATGCATATGTATGTCAAATAGACATAAATATTTAAATCAACTATTTTCAAAAATGTACGTGGTTAAGGGAAAGTACTAGAAGGAATAGAAGAAAGGCAGCAAAATATATTTAGGGGTAGGATTAAGACTGGATTTTTCTTTCATTTTTTGTTTCCTTGATGTTGATGTGAAGGACCTGGGACAGAGGAAGAAATTAATCATTTAGGAGAGAGGGCCGGATTTCAAGCACCAAGAGCTCGTGGGGACTAGAGAGCAAAGGATGCCAGCAGCTGGTGAGAGCAGCAATGGTTGATTCTCGCATTACAGCAGGAAAAAGGTGAAGATGTGTGTGAAGATATTGTACCCCATGTACCTGGTACTGGGCAGGCAGGGGGCAAAGTCAGGTGCACATGGCTGTGTCTGTCATCTCAAAAACAGAGCAAGGGTAGCTGCCGAGTGGAGTGGCTTGTTGAAGAAGGACCTGAACCTGAGGGTGGGCAGGGTGGACTGTGTGCCTCTCTCTGTGTCTTTCCCTGTAGTCCAGGGGTTGGATGCAGGGCCTTTGTCCTGAGCTACACCTAGAGCTACATCCCCAGCCATTTGTTTGTTTGGCTTTTTGTTTTGTTTTGTCTTGTTTTGGTTTTTTGGCCCTGAGCTCACTGTGTAGCCTAGGCAAGCCTTGAACTCAGCAGTCTTCCTGCCTCTGCCTCCTGAGTGCTGGGATTACAGGCGTGAGCCACCATGCTTGGCACTGTGGTATGTGGTACTGATTGCTGGTAGGCATGAGTCATCACACCCAGTACTGTATGTGGTTACCAGGAATTGAACCAGGGACCTGGCGCTTGTGAGGCAGGCCCCAGAACCTCTGAGCTAAGTCTCGCCCCCCCCCCCCACAGCCCTTTCTTATTCTTACTCTGAGACAAGGTCTTGCTAAGTCACTAAGCTGTCCAGACTGGGCTAGAACTTGCCATCCTCCTCCTTGAGCTCCTGAGAGTGCCAGGACCCTAGGCCTGGTGCTCTTCCTGGAAGTATAGGAGTTGTCAGGTGACCATCGCTGAGGCTATGCTTTTACTGCCTCATTTAATCCACAGAACCGTGTGTGAGGCAGCGCTTGGGGGTCTGGGATAAGAAGAGGAGTTGGTGTTCCTGGTTAGCAAGGAAGAGGCAGAGGCAGGATTGAAACAGGGGTGCTCTGTGGCACAGAGAGGTCCATACCCTCCTGAGGAGGAGCCTCTGCCACCTCATGTGCCCTCCCCTTCCTGCCCAGCCAGCACCGCTTCACTCCACCTGTAACCTCCCAAGCAGGTCTCAGTTTCCTCACATGGCAAATCAGGTCCCTGATACATCAGCGGCTGCACATAGCTTAGGCTCCCACCTGAGGGGCCCTCACTATACTCCCAGCCTCTCCCTCCCAGAGCAGCGCTGCCCCTGGAACTGCATGTCCATTCTGTGTGCAGCTCCTTTCTCAGCACTGCCCAAACCCGAACCCCTTTCTACTCCAGGTCAGGGTCCACTAGGAAACCACTGGGGACCAGGACCCCACCCCTGAGTGGCATGCCTGGCCAGCCAGTGCACTCAGGTATGTGACCCCGCCGGGCCAGGCCTATGTTCCAGTGCTTTCCCTTGCCTCCCATGGCCAGCTCCCTATTTTAAAACCTTAATACTAGGGAAAGAACAGGAATGTTCCCCTTTATGAAAATGCCCATGAAAAAGCACTTTTCTGGATTTTCTGACTCCTGTCCTAGATAAGGAGCTGCTCTGCCAGTCTGTGACTCAGCGATGGGGGACGCAGTAGGAGCTTGATGCCCGCAGGTGATGGCCCGCGTGGGGACTTGGTAAACCCTGGACGCTCCCGGCCGTGGCAGGCAGTGGCAGGGCTGAGAATCAGTCCTAGGCAGTGTGGCTTCAGGCTCTCGCCCCCACCAGTGTAACCTGAGCAGCCTGCGCCGGACCCTGCGTTCTGTTCCTCATCTCAGCCCGGGCGCGACGTCACTTCTCTCTCCGAGCACGCGGGGGCGCTGCAGGCCGTGCTCAGCTCTCCCGGCGCGGACCTGGTCACCTCTGGGTTTGCCAGCCGCGTCCGGAATTGGAGAGATTTGGGGATTAGGTGGGGGTTGCTATGGCACCAGGAATCCGACGGGGAGGCGAAGGTACCCAGCCCTCCCTCGCTAAGTGTAAGAAATGTACCCTTTCGTCTATGCCCAGCCCAGGCCTTCAAACTCCCTCCTTGACCTCTCCTTCTTGTCCCTTGTAGTAGCTGACGGACTGCTGGACCTGCATCCCTAAGATGAACTGAGTCTCCCATCTGTTAAGCACCAGATGTGAACTGAGCAGGCCGGGCGGAGCCATGGGGTGGGAAGGTCCCCAGGCTCCAAGCCCAGCCAGGCTTTAGGCTGATCACCAGGCAGGTCCGGAGAGGTCAGACTCTCCGTCTGTAGAGCCGCCTGCTGCAGCCTTGTGCAGCCTCCACCATGCAGGGCACCATGAATCAAGGAGAGAAATGGAAGAACGAAGAGCCAAGGAGGTGGTGACTGGGGTCTGGGAAAAATGTGGAAGAAAGTCTGGCCTGGGGTTATTAAAGGTAGTGACATGAGTTGGACACCCTTGCTGTAAAGAGGATGGAGGTCCAGGGTGTCTGTGGGGTTGCGCAGGGCACAGCTGGTTTAGTGGGCTGGACAGAAACATAGGCCTTCCGACCTCTCTAGTCAGGACCCTTCTATCCCACTGCCGGCACCACTCTCACGCATGCGCAATTGTCCATACTGGTGATTTGAGCTACCTTTGGGCAGCACAATCCCTGGGTGTACTGAGATCACAGAAATGCTCAGAACTCTGGGGCCATGCTGTGCCTCTAGACACAGTGGCAGGGCTGCTGGTGGCCAAGAGACTGCTCAGTCACCTTGTAGGTGAGTCTCATAAGCACGGCTGGGACAGAGATAGTGATGAAAGGACCTCACAAAACCCAGACGCAGCATGGCACAAGTGGGGACAGTAGCCAGAGAGACCCTTGTCCTGGCCCTTTCCGGCCGGCTGGATTCAGTGACACTTCTCATGTGCGGACCACCAACTTCATCACTGTTGTAATATGAAATTCTACTTAAAAATTCCTATGACAAATAACCCATCCTCATGATAAGAAGCTCAAGCAGGACATGAGAATATAAAGCAACCAGTCTCTTCCCTTCTACATTGACCCCCACTCAGTCTCCTCCCAAATGAACTCTAAACTCAAAAGGCAAAGCCAGGTGCGCATTTCCACCCAACGACCTGCTCCTACCTTTTATACCTCACTTCCTGGAGCAGCAGCTAAGTAAGATGAGTCTCGAACCAGAAAGGGCTACTGGTCTCCCAAGTGCCCCCCCTCTAGGCCACTACCTATCCATGGCTTTTTACCACCCAGCCAGCGCAGGGCTGACCTGGTCTCCCTCCCTCCCTCCCTCCCTCCCCCCCTTACGGCTGAACAATATTCCTTAGGGCAGACACCGCAAAGCATCTGGCCCCATTGCTCTCGCTGTTCCCAGCAGTGCTGCGGGAACATCAGCAGGCCCACCTCGGCAGGGCGCCGTCAGCTCCTTCTCAGTGGTGGGGTCGCTGGGTTAAACGGTACATAGACTTACAGTGTCTTCTGAAAAGGTGGTGCCCGCAGCGAGAGGGGACCTCTCTCCCCCCATCTTTGAGAGCACCAAGAAATAGTGAGCACTGTGCATCTAAGACAGGATTTGTGAAGTTTCAATGTTGTTTTGAATTACATTTCTTTAATTATGAGTTAGATGAGGATATTTTCCTTCTGGCTTTTGTTTTTAAGAACTTCCTGTTCACATCTGTTCACCTGAGGTCTTTTTCTCAATGATTCTCTCAACATAAATTAAGGAAATTGGTCTTTTGTCTGTCAAACAAATTGCAACTACTTTTACAGATTGTCCTGAAGCTTTCTTCCCTCCCTCCCCGTGTTTACTAAAGCTTTTAATTTCTGTGTAGTTCAATTTGTCAGTCTTTTCCTTTGTGGCTTCAGGGTTAAGCTCTTCTTTAAATATTTTATAGTTCAGTTCAGTTTTTACTGGAAGAAAGTGTTAAGCTGCTTACGACATTGCTTGTGTATTCTAACACACTGCTTTGTGCTAACAGTCAGGGTGTACTGACCAGTTTAGATAACAGATAGATAGGTAGACAGATAGACAGACAGACAGACAGGTAGATAGATAGAAATGTAAAGGTAAATAGATCAACATGGCTGATCAACAGATGAAAAATAATATGAATAAAATAGATGAAAGATGATAAATAGATAATGAAAGATACAGACTGAGTGGATGTAGATGAATATTTTACAATGTTATTATACCCTTACAAAATTATTATACCCTTACAAAATTATTGTACCCTTACAAAAATTATTATACCCTTACAAAAAGGCAATGATTTTTAATACAAAATGCATGTTTTTTGTTCTATTTTATTTATTTGTTTATTTGCTTTTAGAGGCAGGGTCTTACTTTGTAGTATTGGCGGGCCTCAATTCACAGTGATCCTCCTGTCTCAGCTTCCTGAGCGCTGGGATTGGAAGTGTGAGCCAGGACACACAGCTTGCACAAGTGCCTTTAGAAACATCCTCACCCCTTGACCTTCTGTTCCTTCTGGAGTCTCTTCCCACTTTGGTTCCTGTATCCTTCTCAGCCTCCGTCCCTGACTCCTTTCCTCTGCTTGCTTTCAAGACTGACCTTCACTCTCCTCTCTCCGCATGGTCCACACCTCCCTGGAAAAGATGATGTCCAGGGACGCAGGGGGTGATTGCCCCCACCTCTGTCCTCTGCCTTCTAAAATGAACCCACAGCAAATGACAGCAAAAGAGGAGAGAAAAACACATCAGGTGTGTGTCTTCCTATCCTCAGGCCCGAGTGAGAGCATCTTCTGGAGTCTGTGCAGCTCTGCTAGCGCCCTGTGACAGGACACACACGCAGCTCCAGCCAGCCCTGCTGGCCGTCACTGTCCCTGCACCGCCCCCCGGTGTCCGTCCTCTGCTGGGCCGCCCTGACCGCAGCTGCAGTCCCTCCATGCTCTGGAGCGCACTGAGTGCCAAGCAGAGACCGCTGCGCTCCCCTCCATTATCGTGTTCTGTCCGCCCACCACGATGTCGCCGTCTGTGAGAGAAAGCAGAGGGAGGGGCCCACGTCAGTGCCCCCAACTCTGTCCCTGAATTGTCCCAGACCACACATTCTCTGGCTCAGTCCCTGCTCCTGTGCCAAGCCAGCTCCTGTGTGTCCCCTCCTCACCTCTGGCTTGTTGAGGTTTGGCTTCTTCCCTGCCACCACTGGAGTCATTTTCTAAACTCCACATCTCTCCTCGTGTTCCCTTGGCCCAGTCCAGAGGCAAGAGGAGGGCACCGGAGAGCGTTTAAAACCCTGAAGCGGGGCCTTGCACAGTGAGGCTTCCTGCTCCCCCGGGCTCCAAGCTCTGCCTCTTGGCCTAACCCAAGTGGCTCCCTGCCTGTATTTGTTAGATGCAGAAGCAAATGCCTGGCATCAGCACTGTCCTTCAGATCTCTCTCCTGTGCCCCCCTCCCACCCCGGCTGCTCACCCGGGTGCTCCAGCCCCTGGCTCTCAGTCAGCCCTCTTGGACTCTAGGGTCATGTAGTGCTCCAGCCTGGCACAGCAACCTGCTCTGGTCCTTGGGCACCTCTTGGGGACCTCATGGGGGGCCTGTAAGGGGAGAATGGAGAGGGAGTCTTGGGCCTTGATGGGGTTATCGCTAAGATGTGAAGACCTCATTTCTACATGATAGCAACAAGACAGGATGCACCCAAAAAAGTCAGACTCAGGCCCTTAGTTTGGGTCCCCAGTCCTGGTTAAGTTCCTTGTGTGTTATCCCAAGTGTATTCTGTACACAGAAAAGCACGTGTTCTTAGCTTTCACTCAATTTCCTCTCCAGATTCACTTGCTGTGGGTGCTTTTCCACTGCATAGAGTATCTGGAAGCTGGATGTCTGTGACTACACAGCACCCACCTTATCTGGATCTGTGAAGGCCTGGTACCCCCTGGATGGGGCATCACACTGACTAAGTAGTCCCTGTTGGAGCACAGTCCAACCACACAGGTTCTCCACTGCTGTAAACAGTGCTGTGTGAGCAGCTCTCTGGACCCGTGTCATGATGGTGGTAACCACACAAGATGTTGTAGGACAACGGAGCACCCAGAGACACAGCGTCCTACAGGCCCTGTTTAAGACTTCCCCAGACATGAATATTTGCTTCCTGTGGCACAGGGGACTTTGGAGATGTGATGCTGGATCACCCGAGGGCCTGACGTAATCACAGTGTCCTAGGAAGGGGAAGCAAGAGAGGGCAGGGAGAGCTGGGTCCGGGGGAGGGACCAGCAGGCTCTGGAAGTGGATTCCTTGGCAAGCCCCACCCAGGCTCCACCTCCTGACAGCGCCACTGCAGGATGGACCCCAGAACTGTGAAATAACACACTGGTGCCATTTTAAACCTCCGGGTTGTTTTTTTGTTTTTGGGGGGTTTTTTGAGACAGGGTCTCGCTTTTGTAGTTCAGGCTGGCTCTGAGCTCACTGTGTATCCCAGGCAACCCGCCGCAAACTCAGCAGTCCTCCTGCCTCTGCCTCCTGAGTGCTGGGACAACAGGAGTGAGCCACCACGCCTGGCATTGTGGTATGTGGTATTGATGGCTGGTGGGCGTGAGTCACCATGCCCAGCATTCTATGTGGTTTCCGGGATTGAACTCAGGACCTTGCGCTTGCGAGGCAGGACCTTGCGCTTGCGAGGCAGGCACCGGAACCAATGAGCTAAATCTCCGGCCCAAACCTCCGGGTTTTTGACAGTAGCAACATAAAGGTACTGTGGTGGTGGCGACAGAACACAGCTGTGTCCTCCTCTCCTCCCCTCCCCTCCCCTTGCCGGCCGGGTATGTTGTCATCACCATTTAGCAGGCATCACTGTGAAAAATGGCACGCTATTGTCAGGAGTGCATTTTTAAATGAGGAGCCAGTGGAAGCTTCTTTTCATATGTTTATTGGCCGTTCGCCCTTCCCTGTTTGGGAATTGCCTGTAGGTGCTTGTTTCCTGTTTCTTTAAAAACTGAATTATTGTTCTTTTTCATTAATTTGTAAGAGCTCTTCCTATTGCGTGACTATGAATATGTAAATAGATTCCCTTGGTTTGTCCTTTGCTTCTTTGATGGTATGTGTCTGCCTTGGAAGAAATTTTAATTTGACAAAGGCATGAGTGAGGTGCTCACCCTGGTTTGGCAGAGCAGAGAGGGGACCGTTCAGACACACCTGACAGGAGCGAAGACCGGAGATAAGAAAGAACCAGGAAGATTAATATGACTGGAGCAGTTAGGAGAGAGGAGGATTGATGAGGCTGTGCTGCGCCGGGCAGGGCCGGGAAAGTGACACTGGAGACAGCGAAAAGCCGGACAGGGATGGGGACCAGCCGCCCCTCGCCAAGCAAACAAGCTTTATTTTTCAGATTTGTTCAATCCTCGCGTTAGGTATTTTAAATACTTACTATTACTCCATCTTCGCAGCCCTGGGAGACACTACTGTCATGTCTATTTAAAAACTGGAGATACAGAAGTTCTGAAACTTTAGATAACTTTCTCAAGGTCACGCAGGAAATAAAGGTCACAGAGAAGCACAGCTCCCTGCCCTCCAAGTCCGCGATTTCCTTCGCTGCACTGGGGGTGGCCCCATGGAGCACGTGTGTGTGTGTGTGTGTGTGTGTGTGTGTCGTTTACAGAGGAGGAAACAGAGCCTCAGAGAAGTTAATTCACTTATTCAAGGCTGCACAGCCCCAGAGTGGAGGAATCAGGATTTGGGCTCGGTGCTGCTAACTCCTAATAAGCTCTTGCTATTCTCAGTTCCTGCTTCACCTGTTTCCTGAGACCGGAAGTCCCCAGCCCCAGCTGGCCTGGCCTAGGTTTGGAGCATCTTCAGTTCACTCCCTATACCGCCAGGTTGGAAACTCCCGCCCCGGTGCAGAAGTGAGGCCGGGACAAACAGCAGACTGAGTGGCTTCCAGCAAGTCCTGGCCCCCTGGCAGAGCTGGCTGTCATCAACCACACCAAGCCCATGTGCCCAGCTGTAGCCCAGCCCATCCTCGCCATAGCAGTGAGGCTGAGTCCCAGACAAGGTGAGGAAATTCTTTTTTTTAAATTGAGTTTATTGGTACATTTTACATAAACTTTATGATCACATTCAACATTAAAAATTCATACCTGTACGTGACATATCTTGATTTTCATTTTTTCCCTTTTCCCTGTCCACCCTACCACCCCAACACCCTATATAAGCTTTTCTTCCATTTTTTTTTTACTATCAATTCTTTTCCTTCTTTATCTTCCCCTACCCAATCCTTTCCCTTTTCCCTTTGAACATTTTCTTCCTATTTCCAATATCTATCATACATTCTGGACCTTATTTACACCTTTAGTTTCTCATACTAGACAGACAATGCAGTATTTATACATCTGTGTCTTATTTATTTCACTTAAGAGTAGGTCCTCAAGGTACATTCATTTGAGTAGAAATGACTCAAATTTATTATTATGACTGAGTAATACTCCATTTCATTTTTTAAAATTACACCTTTTTTATCCAGTCTCCCATTTCTTATCAATCCCTGGTGTTCCTTAGAATTCATTCTTTGGCTTTGGGGGCCACGTCCTCGGAGTATCTGATATCATTCCCCTCTGTATCCTTAAGATACCCTGGCAGGAGCCACTCTGTGGAAATGCCTTTTTTGCTCCCCACCCCCTTCCCATCCTCCACACTGGGGGCTAAGTGGGGTGGCAGGACAGCGTGTTGAGTGCTATCTAGGGCTGCAGGGTCACAGTCTTTGAGTTCAGGAGAACTTGTGGATGGAAGATTCACTGTGTTATGTTACACTGTGAAATTCCAAATGGTAAATTTGTCTCATGGAAAAAGGGATAATTATTCACACTTTCCTGCATTCTCTGGACAAGTCTCCAGCACATACCCCTTAGTAGCCAAGCACGGTAAAAACTCGGAGAGAGGTGTTGAAGTCAGGACATGCACAGAGCATGAGGCAGCTTCGTGAGTGGGGAGCCACACAGAAGGCAAACAGCATGAGGGCCTGTGGGGCACAAAGGCCGATGTAGTTTCAAACACTAGCAAATTCAGAAAGCAGTGGCATGGGATGACTTGGCAACTCTCACTTGAAATAAGCAGAAACATATACAAGACAATGCAGAGCATAAAGCGATGGGTGTGGACCCAGACAGGGAGACACAGTTCCCAATCAAGCAATAAACATTACAGCTATTCCAAGTCTTCATTAATAAATCATGTCCTACACGGATTTGATAACACAGTCTGCAATGTTTTCCTGGGGTCTTTCATCACCTAAGGACTGTTACGTTGTTTTCATTTGTTCAAGCTGTGAAAACATGTCCAGTAATGTATATAATTCACCCACTGCCCCCGATGTTCCTGGCACCACACTAAGAACAGAGTGTTGTTTTTTTTTCTTCTTCATGTCACTTTTTCTGAGGTTGGGCCTACTTCCTTCACCTGGGAAATGACAAAAGAAGAAAAATAAATTCACTTACCTGAAGTCACAGTACTGAATAGGTTGGTCAAAGCAGGATTTAACCCTAGTCGTGGTATGGGCACTGTCACATTTCTTGTCCTCAGTCCTACTATGTTCCTGGATGGTCAGCAGGCCCTGCCCTCTAGCCACAGCAAATACACCCTAAGACCTGAGAAAGGGTAAGATGCCTGATGAGCTTCTATTTTCTTCCTTGTGAGTCCCTCATCCTGATACCCTGTTCCCACCTGTTCCCTGCAGTTCTTCTGCCAGTGCAGCCCACAGGCCCTGTTCAGGACCCTGTGCCCCCCTGGGCTACCCCAGCCAGGCAGAGAGGATCATTAGATGAGGGAGAGGAGCCAGGGATACAGGGGACAGGGGGACGGCATGCAGGCCGGAAGTAAACAAGGGCTGCATGAGAGGGTATTGAACAGTGCAGAGGTAGAGCCAGGCCTCGGAGAAATAAACGGCTGCTTGTCAAGGACTCCAGGTACAACCACTGGGCCACAGAAGCATCACGGCAACTCTGCGTAGAGGTCTCTTTAGGACCGTCCAGCACGGAGGACCCTGGAGCCCAAAAGAACCATCGAGTGGCCCAGGTATGTGTCAGAGAGGGGCTTGACCCAGAAGCCTGTCCTGTCTCATCTGTCCAGAGCCTCTCAGAGATGGATCTGAGGGGAGCTGGAGGGCACAAGTGGGCACTGGGCTTTCCAGGCGACAAAGTGAGCACACTCGTGGAGCTGGGCTTGGCCGGCAGCTCAATTTGACCCCGTCAGCTTTCAATGGAGCGCCTGCTGCGTGGCCATAGAGTGGAGCAGCTCGGAGGCAGGTAGGTAAGACGGAGCCTGTCCTGCTGGACCAGCCAAAGGAGGGAGCCATGTGAACTCACAGGGCAGATGGCCCAGAGCAGGGAACTGAGGCGGCCCAGGAGGGGTCTGCTCCCTGGACCATGGGCTCTGGAGATGAGGGCCCTTCTGTTTGATAGCATTCCAGGAGGGAAGGGGCCACATGAGCAGAGGACGATGGTGCCAGCGCCTTCAGACCAGGAGTCGATAAGCACCTCAGCACAGCACGTGGCTGTGGGGTGGGACATGTCACCAGGGCCCCTACTTCTGCCTATACCCAACCTGAAGGCCACCTGGTCTCTAGGGAATTTTTCTTCCTTCAGCACATCATCCCCATGAGCCCTCTCTGACTCATCCCCTGGGATCACCTACCAGCTGCAGACCAGCTGTGTGGCTCTGTGGTGTCTTCACTGTGCCCAGACCTGTGTTTCAAATGGGACTCCAGTTCCTAGAGGGAAAATTTTATTTCCTGGAAATTCCACAGCTCCCAGCAAGGGCAGTGTGTGGGCGCATCCTCACTGATATGAAATATGTTCATCAGCCGCAGAGAGAACCTCTGGGCTGTGACCTCACACGGGACAGGACAGGCCACAGCAGGCACTGGATATTTAGTTAGAATCAGCTCTCACTTCAAGAGACCTAAAGGCTGGGACCCAGAGCTGACCCCCAAACAGGCAGGAAGCTGTGCGTGCCCAGAGGAGCCACCCATGAGAGAGCCCACAGTTGGGACTTCTTCTGTCTCCTTATCCAGGCTGTGCAGGCTTCCGTGCTCAGGAGGGGCCAGGCGGAAGGCAGGCAGACAAACAGATGGGAGCGAGGAGTGCTGGGAGTGCTGGACATCCACAGAGGGGATTCCCTTTCCCTGGCTGAGCAGGCAGGCGGCCCTCGGTCTTCACCTCAGGACTGCCAGCCACATCACTCACCCAGCCTTTCTCCAGGACCCTCTGCAGGGGCACACGTGCACAGCACCGAGAGTAAAGTAAGCAATGGTTCACCTGGGGGCTCCTTCTGGCTCTTCATGGACAAGTGGGTGATGTAACATGTTGGTTTTCAAAGCCTTCTCTTCTATCTTTTATTAGCTATAGGTTGCCTATGGCTGAGAAGGAATAAAACCTCATCCTACAGAGGCAACTCTGGACCTAAGGGTTGGGTTCTGTCGATAATCTAGCCAGGTGCCCCAGGGTATACCTGTGATGCATGTGTCTCTGTGACATCCTGTAGTCACAGGAGCCCAGCTCACCTCAGATGAGAACTTATGGCTCACAGCCAAGACCATCATCCCAACCAGTGGAAAAGTCACCACACAGCATCGTAGAACAAGCCGATCTTTCCCCTAATTGTCTAGGCTCTTTATTAAATTTTTTATAATATGCTTGTGTGTACAATTAGTAAAGGAAAGTGTGGTGTTCCTATACTCCATCCATTCATTCACTCATTGGTGCTCAACGCCCGAGAGTTTGCTCTGTGAATAATGTGCGACAAGGCTTTTGGGAAGATTTAAAACTCAGTATAAGTAATCACCACACTCTGTAAGCTCTTTGTTTTTGTTGTTTGTTTGTTTGTTTGTTTGTTTTGCAATACCAGGCATTGAAATCATGACCTTGTAAGTTCTTTGAAGTCAAGGGTAGGGGCCAGGGATTTAGTTCAGTGGTTTCAGTGCCTGTCTTGAAAGTGCAGTAACCTGAGTTCCATCTCAGGTATCAAAACAAAAAACAATTCGAGAGTCATATCACATCTGTGGTACCTAACTCAGTGCCTGTCAGATAGTAGATGGTCACTATGCGTGAGATGACCTGAATCAATCAATGGGCTTGTTAAGGTTTTGATGCATGTCCCCAAAAGCCCATGTGTCAAAGCCTTGATCTCCAGAGTGGCACTACTGGAGGTGGCAGAAACTAGTGGAAATGTACTTTCAGAGAATAGTGGGACCCCAGCTTCTTCCTCTTCCTCTCTGGCTCCATGTCTGCCCCGTGCTTCCTGCCACGGCCATCCTGCCCTCCCACCAGAGGTTCAAACCAATGGGTCTGCCTGATCATGGACTGGCATCTCTAAAATTGGGAGCCAAACCAGACCTTTTCTCTTTACAGTTAATTAGCTCTAACATTTGTTATGAGTGACAGTGAACTAACACGCACAGTTTTTACACTGTGGTCTCCTCGAGATGTCTAGCTTGAAAGTCATAGGTCTCTGCCCCACATGAGTGACAAGAGAGATGTGGATAGCATGTATCCCAGCTGCTATGTGCCTGGACTACTCAGGTCTGTCTCTACCCTCTAGGATGTCACACCATCTCTTCCGACTGTCAAACTTCACGCACACTCCCATCAGCCACCTGACTCCTGCAATTCATCCAGAGAGGCTGCCCATCTGGGCATCTGCATTTCAATGCATGTCCCCAGGGATTCCATGTTGGTGGGTCACTGGAACACAGGTTAAGAAGTACCACATTAGCCCAACCCATACCTCAGCGGTCCACCCAAAAACCTCTGCCTCTTCTTAGCTCTGTGAGGGAAATGTTTGCCCTATAGACTGCTCTAGATTCAAGTTTGAGTGCTACTGCTTCATGGTCAGGTTCTTTTGGACAAGAAGTGACAACAGTGGTTTTGTGAGCCTGGCTGTCCCACCATCTCTTCTAATAAGCCCTCACTTTCCCACATCTCCACCCCGACCCCTCACTCCCTGGAAAAACCCATCTTCTCTATCTCAGTTGCACCCAGCTTGCTGGTTACAGTACCACTGTGCTGAGGCCAGAGGGTACCATAGAACTCAGCCTGGATGAACCAAACCCAAGCAGAGAAAACCAAAGCTACAGGTGGGAAAGGGTATGACAAACAAAAGGGTGGTGTGACAGTTGGTCCTGTCAACTTGATTAGCTTGGGAATCACCTATGGAATTACTAAAGTGCACACCTGGGTGTGTTTGAGAGGATCATAGGAGCATGACTTTGAGGACTGCCTCTTGTCCTGGCCCCTCCCTCCTTTCATGTAGTCTTGTATCCTTTCTGTAAATTCCCTCATCGTCCTCTTCCACTACTCCTTTATTTTTAAGTTTCTTTTAAATTTGTATCTAGATGTTCCCCCAAGAGCCTCATGCACTCATACGTGGTTCTTTTAGAAAGTGACTGGATATGGATGTTTATAGCTAACTTGCTTTTAGAGGTGGGACCCCATTGGAAGAGGTAGGTCACTGGGGACATGGTCTGGAAAGGCTTATCTCCTTCTCTGGCTCCTCTCCCTGCCTTGGTCTTCTGGCATCGCAGCCCACTGTGAACTTGAGCCAAAATAAACCTCTTCTTTGATTTGCAAGTGCCAAGTATTCTGTCCCAGCAATGAAAGTAACTGAGATATCTACTTTGAGTTGGGTTTCTGGCTCTTGAACCTCAAATTTCATTGGTGCTCAGCATCCTCTTTGGTGAATTGGTGGTTCCTTCTGTAAAAGCGGCTACTTCAAGGTGCCTGGTGCCTAGTAGATGCTCAGAAGCTATTAATTTCTTGCATTTCATTTCAATGTCAGCTGGATGCCCAGAGACTTGCTGGGCTCTTTGCCTGCAGCCTTGAGCTAGTGACTCCAAAGGTCCTATGCCTTTGTCTGGTGACGGATCAGGGGCCTGTGGGGCAGATCCAGCGGGAGCTCCAGAGGGCATGTGGGGTGAAATGTGTGCTCTCCCTATCCAAGGCAGAAAGAAGCACACCTTTTATATTTTAAATGTAGGGAATAGTGATTGTTTTACTGCTGTCTCAATTTATCTGCCTATAGAATAAGATTTGCACAGTGGTAGCAGGAAAACTGAACAGTTAGTGATTTAAGGCTGCAAATTGCCTTTTAATTTGGAAGAAAAAGCTGCTGGAGCAGGGCTTCTCTTTAGCCAAACGCTCAACCTGGTGAATTACTCTTCCAACTACAGGGCAATGGTTAAAGACTCTCTGGTGTGCCCTATAACTCTGGGAGGGCTATAATTGCTGCACTAACTCCTAAATTTCCCTCTGGCCACAGTGCCGCAATCCATTCTCATTTAACAATCTACTCTGGATTTATGCTTTCCTTTTAGACTTACTTCAACTTTAAATTTTCTCCTTTCATACAGCCCTCAACATTCTCCTACATTTGTGCCCTAAGGGCCACCCCAAACCTCCCCCCAAAGACCAGCTCCTGCCCCTGCATCCTGGAGGTTGAGATCCTGGCACCCTAAATAAATGGCCACCACCCAACAAATATGGGCTCAGCACTCGTGACCTCTCACACCTCTGCTCAGCCTTGTCAGTACAGGTGTGCACATATGTGTCTATCTGTGTGTATGTACATGCTATGTATAGACATTGTATGTATTATGTGGGTGATATATACATATCACATATGTATTCATATACACATAAAATATGGTATGTGTTATAAATATTAAAATATATGTATGTTCATGTAAACACATGCATTTTCACATGCATATGGATATGTATGTGCATATATGGTTTTTATAGATGTAAAAATTTAAAATTCCCTATGAGCCCAGGGGTAGGTTCCACAGTTAGGAAACAGATACGATATTCTGTTTTACAGATGGGGACACTGAGGCTCAAACACACTGAAGCAATCTTATGTGTGCATCGTACTGTTCACATGCTTCTGTCACCTGTACCAGAGGACCCTGAGAAGCTGCACAGCACATGGCTGAAGTCTAGGCAGCCTGATCAGCCAGACTCACCCCCTGACCAAGGACCCTGTTGATTTTTTTTCATCAGCCCTTCCTGCCCAAACCACTTCCTCACTCACAGAAAATGGACTGTGGCACAGGGAGGGCAGTGTGGAGTTTTCCCCGGAAGTAACTTCCTGTGTGGAGCTGACCTCACTCGGCTCTCCAGTATTGGCCCTGACAACGTCACTGTTTGTGGGAGCCTTTCCCTCCCTTGATTGTCTTTGGTGAATCAGAAGAAAGCTGAACAGTGGACCACGCAATACAACCTGTGGGCCCTGGGCCCTGAAAGATGAAACTGTTGATCATATTTGTGACACCGAAGCAGCCAGTGAGCCAGTTCCCAGGCTGCCATCTGATCACTCACAGCTGGGTGGATCCTTTCCCGGGCCAGCACATGGACCCTGCTTTCTGCACACCTGCCACGCACCTGTCTGCCTTACGGTCTCTCATGGCAGCAAACCTCAGCTACCCCCAAACAGTGGCCACATTTGTACTTTCTTGGCTCCAAACAAAATGAAAAAGAATTAATTTTCTCTTGTCCTTGGCCTTTTTCTTCCAAAACATTCAGTCCTGTGCTTTTCCCGACACTGTTCTCTGCCGCCCCAGAGCACGCGTTAGCATTTGTCCTTGGCTCTGTCTGCCTTTTGTGTCTTCTCCCCACCTCCGCACTCAGACTCAGTTCCCCGCACCTCCGTGGCCACCCTACCACCTTCTCCAGGCCTTGCCTGCTGCGGCTCAGTCACGACTGTGCAGTCAGGATCGCTGGAGGATTCACTCTTGTCCCAGCTGCGTGGGACAGAGCAGTTCGTCCAGGGAGTCGGCAACACCTCACACCTCCAGGACAGGGAGCCCTTGGTAAACTTGTCCTTTTCTGAACATGAGTACAGTGCTGTGGGTTCTTTTTAAAGACAGCTTTTTCTGCCTTAATAAGGAGCCTCTAGATTTCAGCTGCATGGACGTGTTTGAATTTTAAAGGGCTTGGATCACAGGGCTCTGCAGCAGGGCATCATGTGGTTGAGCAAACACTGCCTTTGTACAGTCCTGTGCAGACACAGGCTTGAGTTACAAGGCAGCATGGTGCTGGCTACCAAGGCGTGTGCTCTGGGACCTTGGCAGTCTGCACATCAGTCCTTCCTGGGCTCCCTGTGAACTGCCGCCCAGGGGAAGGTTCCACAATTAAGGAACCTACCAAGTGACTCATTAGACTTTCCTTTGTGCCACGGGGGCATGTGTTTATCTCTTCCTGCCTCCAGTCGAGTTCTTACTGGCTCCATTCACTGGCTGCTGACATAGTGCTCTGGTTTCAGATGCTCCAGTGACAAAATATTTATGTTATGACTCTGGTTTGAATACAGTTTGTAGCCTCCCAAACTGCTTTTGCCATTGGATTGTTGTTGTTCTTGGCATGAAGGCCACAAGGAGGCAGTTGTAAAGAGGATGAGCACTCCTTTTGTAGGGGTGAGTCCTGGGGGGACTGGAGTTGTTAGCATGAGAACAGGTGGTCAGAAGGTGAGTCTTCCCCAGGTTATTTTTCTCTCCTGCACACAGCCACTTCTCCCACTTTCTGCTGCGAGCAATGTAGCCACCCAATCTTTGACTTCCTGGGCTGTCGGACCATGAGTCAGAATAAACTTCTTGTAACTGACTCAGTCTCTAGTGCTCTGGTACATAGCAACAGAAAGTGGACTAAGACAATGACTCACTCATAGACAACTGAGAAATGTGGGAAGGAAGGAATGCTCAGGAGAAAGTGGCTATTCTGTGACGCTACTCTCTGGTAACAGCTCCTATCTGCTTGGTAATCCCAAGCCAAACTGTCCCTAGGCCGCTGTGCTCTGGGAGCCCTTGGGTGCCAGAGACTCCTGAGCAAGAAAAGTGATGCAGGACTTTCTCCTCCGGGCACATTGTAGGAAGGGTGGTGTAGCAGCAGGTCTGGGAGGAGCTTCCTACAGGAATGCTCACCTTTTGGAGCATGCCACTCCTCTTTCCTTTGCCTTCCTGCTCAAGAGAGTTGCCAGGGAGAGCAGAAGGGACCAAGCAAACATTCTCCCAGAGCAGGAGCTGATTACCAAGGCCCATTGTGGGAGACTGTCCCACCACCACCCCTGTCTGCAGGATGGCTGCCTCTTGTGATAGTCTAAGAACAGCTCTGAGACTCAAAAGGAACAAAGAAAAATAACAGCCCATCTGCTATGGGTGCCACACGTGCCACCCCTACTCCCTGAAATGGTTTTCTTGCTTTTCAGAGGCAAGTTGGTGGATACACTCAGTTGTCATCTGTGTTTGAGAACTACTTCTGGGTATCCAAAGACTCCCCCCTCTCAAGAGCAGACAATGTCCAGTGCCCTTCTGATGCAGTTTTATGAAAGCCCAGCCCGTCACTGCAGCTCAGGGTGATACTCAGAGCCGTAAGGAGACTCCCAGCCTTCTCAGAGTCAAGCTTTCTAGAACTGTCTAACCATGATCCAAAGTTTTGCTTTCCCGGCCCTGCTTCCTTCCCCTCCCAAGTGGGGTGACCCAAGAGAGCCTGTTGATGAACCTCCGGCAGGATACTCTCAGCCCAGATTCCTCCAAAAGAATCCGGCCTGCATACTGTCCAAGGGGCACAGAGAGAGGACAATCCGTCAAACCAAATGCACACCTAGCTATAGAGAGCTACTCTTTTGATCCCTAAATGGTAGGTGAGTCCAAGATGTGGTATCATAAAATTTGGGTTATTTACTAAACAGTGCCTTTCTAGTTACCCTTCAATCTCTTCTATAATAATTGGTTTTATCAAGACCACTTCTGGGTCAGTTTTGGCATTTTATTATTTTTTGTTAAGGAATCATTTATTCCAGACATTAAAATGACTGCGCAAAAGTTGAATACAAACATTTTAATTTATTTTGTATCTGCAGCTGTTTCTGCTTTAAAATCCCTGTCTCTGAGACTGAAGAAGGAAAAAAGAAGCACTTTTTGTTGATCAAGATAGTATACACATACACATATATATAGTATTATTTTATCAAGTTTGAATGATACTAGATTCAAGATTGAAATTGCACTAGATTTATAGATAGCAATTACAGGAAAATCAGATTGACATGATACTGAAAATGAAAATACATTTTCATTTGTTTATATCTTATGTTACATTCTGTGATAAAATGTTATAATTTTCTTCATATAAAGCTGTGCCTTTCTCATTAGCCTCATTGCTGGAAATGTCTTTCTTTTTTGTAAAATTTGAATCCTTTTTTTCTTTGAGGCAGGGTCTCACTATGTAGTTCAGGCTTGCCCTGAGCTCACTATGTAGCCCAGGTAAGTCTTGAACTCAGCAATCCTCCTGCCTCTGCCTCCTGAGTGCTGGGATTATAGGTGTGAGCCACCACACATGGCATTGTGTATGTGGTACTGATTGCTAGTGGGAGTGAGTCACCAGTATGTAGAAAGGTAGAAGGGAGAGTAGATCCCTACTAATGAAGAATAATTGAATAAATCTTGACCTTACTTCCTAGCATAGTCTGTTATCTTAATACACTAATATATAGCCTTTTAACAGGGTGCCATACAAATACAACAGTGGGCCAGGGGTGCATCACAGGACATTATTTAGTAAGCAAAGTATGTAAAATGGCAAGCACGAGTTTGATTCCTAGTACTGGAAAAGGAAGGAAAGAAGGAAGGAAGGAAGGAAGGAAGGAAGGAAGGAAGGAAGGAAGGAAGGAAGGAAGGAAGGAATGGAGGGAGGGAAAATATTATTCAATTAATGTAAAAGACTGTCAAAATAACCCAATATGTACATCCCATGTAATATCAACTACTCTGATCTATGTTTGATGCCCTGGTGCCAATTTTATATCACTATTCTCATGTTTTGGTGCATGGGGGTGGAAAGAATGGAAAATGGGTTGGGTATGGCTTTAAAAATGAGCATAACAGGGCCAGAGGGTTAGCTCAGTGCTTCCAGCACCTGCCTCACAAGCGCAAGGTCCTGAGTTCAATCCCCGGTAACCACATACAATGGTGGACGTGGAGATTCATATCCACCAGCAATCAATACCACATATCACAGAGCCAGGTGTGGTGGCTCATGCCTGTAATCCCAGCACTCAGGAGGCAGAGGCAGGAGGATTGCTGTCTCCAAGCTTGCCTAGGCTACATAGTGAGCCCAGAGCCAGCCTGAACTACAAAGTGAGACCCTGTCTCAAAAAAAATAAATAAAAAAGAGCATAACAGGGCTGGGGATACAGCTCAGCAGCACTGTGCCTGCCTGGCAAGTGCAGGGTCCCAAGCTCAATCCCAGTACTGGGAAAAAAAAAAAGTAAAAATAAGCATAACATAGTTTTATGAATGTAAAATCATAAAAATGTGTTCATATAAAATAAATGTATAAAACATTCTAAAAAATATGGCAAAGGACATGTATAAGACAGACAGAGACAGAGACAAAGACAGAGACAGAGACAGAGACAGAGAGATGACCTTCCTGGCTGAACTATCACAGGTCAGTGAACACATCAAAATACCAAATTGGGGGCCAGACTCAGAACTCTTCCCTCAGCCTGGTTTTTTCCACCATCCTGAAAATGACATGGGAAAGAATTGGAAGCCATGTCAGTGGCATTTGGAGATAAATGAAGGAAAGGGGGATTGCTATTACGTTTGAAGACAGAAATGAGATTCAGGACAAGCCCAGTGATGTGTCCTAAAGCCACAGCATGCATATTAACCAAAGTAAAGTAGCCTCCCTCATTCATGATTTCACTTGGTGGCTTAGTCATCCATGGTTAACCTTGGTCTAAAAAATGTTAAGTAGAAAAACATCGAAATTAACTGTCTATCAATTTTAAATCATGCACTGTTCTGAGTTAAATCAGAGTTTGCCTATAGCTGCTTCAGGAACTGGGAAGCTCCCTCCAACCCAAGACATGAGTCATTCTCTATCCAGAGTGTCTACATCGTATAGGCTCTGTGTACATTAGTCATAGTATCACGGCACTTATATTCATGTCACCCTTATTTTACTGAATAATGGCTCCACAGGTTGAAAGCAGTGAGACAGAGGAGCTGGGAGCATATAAGCAGAGGAACAGGTAAGCTATATGTATAGGTACAGTTTGTACCATTTTAAGGCATCCAACCAGGGACCTTGCAAATAGTCCTTCCTTTAGGTTTAAATGCATCCATTTACTTAAATCTTGTGTGTGTGTGTGTGTGTATGTGTGTGTGTGTGTGTGTGTGTGCTATCAGGTTCCATAAGGTCATTGGCCTTCTTTTATTTATCTTTAACCCCACACTATCTACATGGTCTCTGGGCCATAATTTGTGTTGGACACAACCCAGGTCGAGTCTAATAGGATGATAGGATCTAATAGATGGGATTCTTCCTCTCAAAATCTAAGAGTCCTGCCAGGTGTGGTGGCTCATGCCTGTAATCCCAGCACTTGGGAGGCAGAGGCAGGAGGATTGCTGAGTTCGAGGCTTGCCTGGGCTACATAGTGAGCTCAGAGCCAGCCTGAACTACAAAGCAAGACCCTGTCTCAAAAAAGGAAAAAAAAAATCTAAGAGTCCTAAGAACAAGGGCAAGAAAATGGACCAAGATGCACTATGTCTGTGTACCAATTCCCCATGATGAGTGTGCACCATTAAGTGACCCTACAATGGGAAGGAAGGACAGATACGGGGCACCTATGATGTCAGATTCTGTGCCTTGCTCTCATAAGCACTCTGAGAAGTAGGTAGCATTAGTCTACTTTACAGATGTAGAAACCAAGGACCCAACTTTGCTACTTGCCCCAGACTACAAAGTACTACAAAGAGCAGAGGTTTACCTGAGGTTTACCCAAGGTTTACCTGACTACAAAATTTGTTCCAGGAAACTGGTGGGAAAACATATTTCAAAGTCTTAGACACTTAGGGCTTGGAGGTCTCATGAACAGAGTCAGTGTGGCTGGGACCCAGAGTGAGCTCTGGGCACATGGTGGCTGCCAACACAGCCACCTACAATCATAGAAGCTCTGCTTTGTTCTTCAAATGCTTTTTCTTTCTTCTTTGCAATATTCCTTTGAATAAAGAATTCCAAAGCCAGAGAGAAATAACTTAAAACTAATGATCTCATTCATCCTGCCTTGGTCTCCATTCTAGAAATGAGAAGAAATAAGTCCCTGAAGGGACTAAATTACTGCTATTTGCAAGGCCCATCCAGGGCTGGTCACAGCCACCTGGGCCTCCTCTGTAGCCTGGCCTAGAGATTTTCTGCTTCTTCCCTCACTGTCCCAGGCTTGCCCAATCCCTTACTCCACTGTGCTCACAGGATGGCTTTTTCTGCTGTCCTGGGGGGGTGGGGAGACAGGGGCTTGCAGCAAGCCTCGCAGGACCTGTCAGTCTTTCCTCAAGTGCTTCTGTTTTTCTAGAGGGCACTGCTACCCTCAGGTGCTTAAAAGCCCATTTGGGGACCCCTGAGGGGTGCCTAAAGCTGCCCCACACCAGGAAGCCTGTTAGTGGCTTGTCTGGTTGGTTTCCGGTCTCTGCTTATTTGACTCTGCGATGCTACCTCAGTACTATTCTCCACATTCCCTCCCAAGTGGAAGCTGGTGCTGCAACCATGTCCTTTCCCCTCTGGTCTCTGTCTCAGCCATTGCATTATTTCCCTGTTCTTTAGGAACTGGGCAGATCAGATATGGGGCAGAACCCTGGTTTGGGGTGTTTTGTGTGATGAGAAGGGGCTTGCTTACAGATTTCCCTAGTTAGGAGAGTTGGAGTAAGAAAGGCTTCCCTAAAGTCAGTGACCATGTTAGAGGTAGCACTGTGGCCTAGTGGTGCATCTATCTGATGAGCAGGCCAGTGTATAGGGACACAGGGTGACAGGGCAGAACTCTAGGCCTAGGTGACTTAGATATGAAAGCAGCATGCTCTGGAGCAAGCTGCTCACACTTGGTATCCTAGGTGTATCTCTCACTCAAAATTTAAGACTCTTCAGAACAAAAGATAATAGAAAGGACTGAGATGTGTCCATATACAAGCTCCCCATGATAAGTGTACTCATTATGTATCACAAGTATATACTAATAAAAATTTTAAAACAAACAACAAAGAATATGTGTAATTCACAAACTTGAAAAAACATCTTATATGAAGATGGGGTTTCGTTGTGTTTTTACTTGCACAGCTCTTTTCCTTGATTATTATTTTGCTGTTTAGGTCTGGGGAAGGCTCCACTGGGCCATTCTGATGCAGAGTGTCACATGGGATTGCAAAAGTCAAAGACTGCAGCTCTGCCATCTGGAGTCCTGACTACATGGGGATTCCAGCTGGCTCATTCCAGCTGCCACTGATGTCAGGGGTCTGTGGAAAGCTCAGCGGGGCTTTCTCCAGAAAGCTGGACCTCCCCAGGTGGGGTAGACTTCCCACAACATGGAACTTTTGGAATTTTGGGGCAGTACTTGGGCTTAACCCGGGACCTTGCACATGCCAGGCAAGGGCTCTACCACTGAACCACAGCCACAGCCCTGTAGTGACAGTTCTTATGCAACAATAGACTGTGACTCCAAAATCAGGTACTCCAGGCTGCCATATTTTTCTAACTTAAAAATCTTCAAAATCTCCACTCCATCAGATATGAAACAATTAGAGCCTTTTAAAATGTCATGTCTGGCATTACTAAAAAGAGAAGTTGACAGATAAACACAAAATAAAAGATGTGTTCTGCAGGAATAGAACTGAGAGTTTGGGTAATTTTGTCACAAGACAGTTTTATGCATGAGGGTCTCACATCAGTCTCTTCTATTCACATCTTACATCTGGGACAGACCTCACCTTGGTGACCCCTTGCTGGCTGTCTACAGTAACAGAGGGTAGACATTGCCAGTATTTTCTTCATTCATCCCTGGCTGGTCTTGGGAGAGGACTTACATGGTGAGACATGTTTTTGTCCTCTTGTTATGTAGGATTTCTGGGGGGGTGGTCTGCAGGATGATCGTGGACACAGTGTCAAGGCAGTTTCTGGCTGTTGCTTCTGTTTCCTTTGCTGTATTTATTTTTATTCCTGCTGCTTAACTGAGCCACCATGGTCCTGGTAGTGATGGTTAAAGCCCAGGCACACATATCATGTATTATCTTATCTGGATTATTCTGTTGCTGGCTAATGTCTGCATCTTTCCCATCACTTCTAGCTCAGTGTGGCTGATATGTGGGCCAACATGGCACATGGTACAAGCTGGGACCACTGCATGAGGTTTTCTGGGGCAGCACCATTGGAACTGGACTTCTGGCATGTGCTTCCATCCCTTCAGCCTTTTCTCACTCTTACTTTTCTAGTAATTGCTAGTGATGGAGACAGTCCCTTCAACACAGCAAGGCTCACATCACCTGCACCCTCTGAAGGCCTTTTGCTTACTCCTTGATAGCACAAAACCTCACTGTCATCACAGCTAGCCACGGTGGCCTGCACCTTGCAGATTAGCCTCATTCTTCCTACACAGTGCCAAGCTGCTGGTTTCTATCTTACCTTGCAATGACCGCTGGTCCTGCAGGTTGCATTAGTGTTGTGCATCTCCTGCAACCACCATTTAGGCACTGGCTGGACCATCAGGCTTGTGAACCTCAGCTTTTTGTCTAGTGTTAGTATTGATGGTGCCAACCTATGGCAGCAGTGTGAGGTACTCAGACAATCAGGCAGCAGTGGGGCCACCCAAGGTGCTCTTTTCTGCTCTTGCTGTTAGTCTGATTTCCACAAGGGCTGCTGAAGGAGCAGAGAGACTTGGGGACTTTGTAAGGTGACTGGAGCTGACATCACAAAGCACAGGAGATGCCCTGCTGGAGCATCTTGGCAGAGGTGGACAAATATGAAAAAGAGGGAACACAGAAAGTGGGAGCAACAGCTGCTGATACAAACCAGTCCACACAACAGTCACCCTAGGAATACCTCGTCATGCAGGGATGATCATGTTACTGTTCAAAGGACAGGTTGTGGCAGCAAAAGAGCTGCCATGCTGGGTGTCAGAGAATGTGTTCGATCTGAGTGCATGACTCAGGGGACAAAGCAGCTCTAGCCTCAGCTCCCTTGGTGACAGGTAAAATGGAACATGGAAAAAATACTCCCTATTCTAGAAAAGATGGTGGAAGAAAAATGATTCTCTATTCAGAGGACAACCCAAGCTCATTCTGCCAATGAGCTCCTTCCCCTGTTGTAGACAGGAGCTCACCAGTAGAACACTGGTGAGAACAATAGTGCCTATGTTGGTGCTGTTTAACACAATAGCCACTGGTCACGTGACTCCTGAGCCCCTGACATATGGCCCAGCACAATCAGGACCTGAGAGTTTTTGTTTATTGACTTACATTTGCATACCCACATGCCTATCACAATTAATAGTATAAATCTAAATTAATTTGTTTCACAGATAAAAGATAATTTTATCTCTGACTGAAAGCAAGTGTTCAAATAGCTCACACATAAGTGTTTTTAGTAGCATTCACTATTGAGGAGAATCAAAAACAGAAACAACCCAATGTCCACCAACAGATGAATGAATAATTATGTGGTAAATATTAGTCAACAATATGGAATGAAATGTTGACATATGCTACTATATGAATGGCCTTTGAGAACAAGATGCTAAGTGAAAGGAGCCAGATACAGAAGGCCACTTCCTGGAAGCTTCTGCTCATGTGAACTGTCTGAAATAGGTAAATCCATATGGATGGATAGAGTAGATTAGCAGTTTTCAGAGGCTGGAGAAGGGGGGCTCTGGTGGGGATAGACTGCTAACAAGAAGGATATTTCCTTCAGGGGAGATTAAAAATGTCTTGGAACTAGCTATCCACCATCAGATTGAGCCCAGAAGCCCTGTGGGAGCTCCATTCCTCCTGGTTGAGTCTGGGTAGATTGCTGGGGAGGTCATGCAGTGACTTCTGCCACCTGCTAGCAGCCTGCCCACCATTGGATCCAGACCAGAGGCCCATGGTACCTCCATTTCCCTGGGGCAAGTCTGGGTAAGCACCTTAGAGGTTGCACAGTGACTTCCACCACCATCTAGCAGCCTTCCTGTCATCACATCCAGACCGAAACCCAGGGGACCTCCTTTCCCCTGCAGGTGAGTCTGGATAAGTTCCATGGAGATCACATGATTACTTCTGCTGCTGGCTTGCAGTCTGCCTGTCATAGGTTCCAGAAAAGAAGCCCACAGGACCTCCATTCCTGTTTGGAGAGGTCTGGGTAAGCAATGCTTAGCTTGTGCAGTGACTTACACTGCTGGCCAGCACAATAGAAAAGAGAAAAAAATTCAAGAACCCAGACACAAAGATTATCACCACAGAGGAATTCAGGGAAAAGAGAAATGGAGCAAAATGAAGGTCAATCACCAAGATTCTCTGAACTAGTAACAAAAAGAGATCTACTAAAATGGAAATTAGAACTGATCTCTGAGATGAAAACCGAGATGCTATCCACAGTGAAAGACTTCATTGAAGAAGAGAACAGGAACACCACAGACTCTGCAATAACAAAGCAATGGAACATTTTAAATAACTTCAAGCAGAGTTCCAGGTGGTCAAAAACATGAACAAAATTTTGTGAAGTGGGATTAATGAAACGGAGGAACAAATTTCAGACCTAGAGGACAGAATCACAGCCAATCAACAGGAAAAGAATAACTTATGGCAAGGGACCATGAAAATCAATCCAGTAGCTCCTAGACAACTCAAAGAAGAATAACAGAAGACTGATTGGAGTCACTGAAGAGGCAGGAGACTGCACAAAAAACATTTTTAAAAAACTGTTACAGATATAATGGCAGAAAACATCACAGGAGAAGAAAAAGAATTGGACATACAGATAAATGAGGCATATAGGACTCCAAAAGGCCATCATATAAAAAATCTATACCTATGCATGTAATTATCAAGATTGCAGGTAGCCAACAAAAGAATGAAATACTGAAAACACTTAGAGAATAGAAAAAAAAACATATTCAAAGGGAAGCTCATCAGGATTACAGCAGGCTTTTCAATGCAAACACTCAACACAAGGAGAGCATGGAGTGAAGTGTTTCAAGTCTTGAAGGAAAATACCGTCCAACCTAGGTTGATGTATCCTGCAAAACTATCTTTCAAAATCAACAGAGAAATAAGATACTTCCATGACAAAGAACACCTAAAGAACTTCTCACTTACAAAACCTGCACTCCAAAACATTCTAAAGAATATCTTGGAGAAAAACAATGAAGGTCAAAATGAGACCTAGCAGAGTGAATTCACTGAGCAAGACAAGAAACTGAGGGGGAAAAGCAAAGAATAAAAGAGCCAAGAATAGGAAAACACCATGACAGGTTTAAATCAGCCCATATCAGTCATAACCATTAATGTTAATAGTCTCAATGGGCCAATTAAAAGACACAACTGACAGAATGGATTAAGAAACAAGATCTTGCAATATGCTGCATTTAAGAAACACACCTTATTCAGAAAGAAAGCCACAGACTGAAAGTAAAAGATGGAATACAATTTTCCATGCAACAGGAAAACTGTAAGAAATCAAGAGTGGCTATCCTATTTGCAGACAAAATAGATTTCAAATAAAAACTGATTAAGAAAGACAAAGAAGGACACTACATCCTTGTACAGGGAACAATCCAAGAGAAAGAGATGACATTCATAAATATTTACACACCAAACTCCATTGCACCCAACTATATAAAACAAACATTAAAAGATATGAAAACCCTCGTAAGTACTAATACAAAGTAATAGGGGACTGCTATATCCTGCTGTCACAACTAGACAGGTCAACTGGACAAAAAATCGTAATGAAATAATTGAACTGAACGAAACCTTTGAATAAATGGACTTAATAAATGCCTACTGAGTGTTTCATCTGACAAAGCCAGAATATACATTCTTCTCAGTTGCCTATAGGTCATTCTCCAAAATAGGCCACATACTAGTTCACAGAACATGTTTAAGTAAATGCAAATGAACTGAAGTTATCCCCATATACTGTCGACCTTAGTGCCTTGAAATTGGCACTGAATAGCAAAAGAAATTCCAAAACCCTCACAAACACATGGAAATTGAATGACACTGTGCTGAACAACCAATAGCTCACAGAAGACATTAAGGAAGAAATTAAACAGTTTTTACAATTAAATCATAACCAAGTACAACTTACAGGAATTTACAGGATACAGTGAAAGCAGTTCTATGAGGGAAACATAGCAGTGAATGCCTACACTGGGAAAATAGAACAAGCTCAAATAAATGACCTAATGCTGAACCTCAAGCTACTAGAAAAAGAGGAGCAAGACAAACCCAAAGCTCATATTGGGATGAAATTATAAGGATCAGAGCAGAAATTAATGCAACGGAGACTAAGAGAACAATACAAAAAAAAATCAATGAATCCAAGAGTTGGTTCTTTGAAAAGATAAACAAAATTGACAGACCCCTAGCCAACCTTATCAAACAAAGGAAGGAAAAGGCTCAAATCATACTATTAGGAATGAAAAGGGAGAAATTACCACTGATGCAGTGGAAGTCCAGAGGATAATAAACATCTACTTTGAAAATTTGTACTCCAATAAGATGGAAAATGCAAAAGAAATGGAGATTCCTAGACATACGTGAATTTCCAAAGCTGAATGTAGAGGATATAAAAACATTTAAAACCCCAATATTGATCTGTGAAATGGAAAATCTAATAAAAAATCTACCAGCAAAGAAAAGCCCTGGTCCCGATGACTTTATCACTGAACTGTACAAAACTTTCAAAGAAGAGTTAACGCCACTACTTCTCAAACTTTTTAATGAAAACAAAAGGGAAGCAGTACTTCAAATTCATTCCTTGAAGCAACATTTACCTTGATTTAAAAAGAAAATAAAACCTAACCAAAAAAGAGGATTATAAGCCAATCTCCCTAATGAATAATGATGCAAAAACCCTCAACAAGATGCTGGCAAACAGAGAATTATCAAGAAGATCAAACACCCTGATCAAGTTGGATTTATCCCAGAGATGCAAGGATGGTTCAATATACATTAATCAATAAATATAATTCACTATATTAACAGACTCAAGGGAAAAAAACATATGGTCCTCTCAATAGATGCAGAAAAAGTATTTGATAAAATCCAACACCAATTTATGATCAAAACCCTACAGAAAATAAATAAATAAATGGACTTTATTTCAACCTAATAAAAGCTACTTATGAGAAACCAACAGCCAGCATTACCCTCAATGGTCAAAAACTGAAACCTTTCACACAAAGATCAGGAACAAGACGAGGATGTCCACTATCACCACTCTTGTTCAATATAGTGCTAGAAACATTAGCCACAGCAATTAGAAAAGAGAAAGAAATAAAGATAGGAAAGGAAGAAGTTAGTGTCATTATTTGCCTATGGCATGATATTCCATATAGAAATCTGAAAAACTCCACCAAACAACTCCTAGACTTAATCACCAAATTTAATAGCATAGCTGGATACTAGATCAATGGTCAAAAATCAATAGCATTTTTATACACAAATAACAGACTTGTTGAGAGAGAAATTGGGGAGTCAGTTCCTTTCACAACAGCACCCCCAAAAATGAAACTATCTAGGAACCAATCTAACACAGGAGGTGAAAGACCTCTACTCCAAAAACTATAACACTCTAAAAAAGGAGATTGAAAAAGATATCAGAAAATGGAGAGAGAGAGAGAGTGAGAGGGGGGGAGAGAGAGAGAGAAACAAAGGAAGAAAGAAGAAAGAAAGAAAGAAAGAAAGAAAGAAAGAAAGAAAGAAAGAAAGAAAGAAAGAAAGAAAGAAAGAAAGAAAGAAAGAAAGAAAGAAAGAAAGAAAGAAAGAAAGAAAGAAAGAAAGAAAGAGAAAATGGAAAGATATCCCTTGTTCATGGATAGGAAGAACCAACATCATCAAAATGGCTATACTACTACAACTACTATATAGATTCAATCCAATCCTGATTGAAATCCCTACATCATTTTTCACAGATCTTGAGAAAATCACCCAGAAATTCATCTGGAGCCATGAGACCTAGAATAGCAAAAGCAATTTTAGTAAACAAGGACATGGCAGGATGTATCGTTATATCCAATTTGAAACTATACTACAAAGCCACTGTGATAAAAACTGCATGGTACTGGGAAAGAAATAGACCTGAGGATCAGTGGAATGCATTAGAAGATCCAGAAACAAATCCAGATGCACTAAGCCACCTCATCTTTGACAAAGGAGCTAAACATCCTTAATGAAGGAAACATGACCTCTTTAACAAATGGTGCTAGGAAAACTGGGCTTTAACCTATCAAAGACTAAAGCTAGATCTCTCTTTCACCATGTACTGAACTAAAATCAAAGTGGGTTAGAAACCTAAATATTAAAACAGAAACACTGAACCTGCTGCAAAATAGGTTAGAACCTGCTGCAAAATAGGTAGAACTCTTGGAGACACTAGCTTAGGGAAAGATTTTTATAAACAAAACCTCCATAGCATGAGAACTAGCAGAAGAAATCAACAAATGGAACCTCATCTTATTAAAAAGCTTCTGCACAACAAAAGAAACCACTAGCAGAGTAAAAAGACAACCAAAAATGTGGGAAATCTTTATCAGCTGTTCCTCAGACAAAGGGCTACTATCTAGAATATATGAAGAGCTTAAAACATCAGTCTCCCCAAATTTAAAGACCCAGTTCAAAAATGGGCATCTGATAACAATAGGCACTTTTCAGAGGAAAATGTACAAGTAGCTAAGAAGTACATGAAGAAATGCTCAATGTCACTGGTCATTTGAGAGATGCAGATGAAAACACACTGAGATTTCATCTCACTCAACAATGAATAGCTACTTCAAAATCAGCCAGCAGCAAATGCTGGCAAGACTGTGGTGAGAAAGGAACACTTCTACACTTTTGGTGGCAATGTAGACTGGTACAACCACTATGGAGATCAGTGTGGAGATTCCTCAAAACACTAGGATTAGAAGTTCCATTTGACCCTGCTATTCCCCTGCTGTGGATATACATGAAAGAACTAAAAGATTCATATCACAGTTACATATGTGTACCCATGTTTATAGCAGCTCGGATCACAATAGCTCAAACTTGGAAACAACCCAAATGCCCATCACCTGGAGACTGGATAAAGAACATGTGCTTTTTAAAAAACAAAATGGAGTATTACTCTGCCATAAAGAATAATGAGATTGAATCATTTATACTCAAACAGACACATCTTCAAGACATACTCATAAGTGAAATACATAGGTCACAAATGTGTAAATATTGTATCTTTTCTCTGGTATGAGAAACCGAAAATGTAAATGAGTTCTAGAATGCATTATAGATAATACAAAATAGTAAATATTCAAAGGGAAATGGTGTTTAGGGGTAAGTAATGAGGGGAAAGAAAAAATTTTGATGGTAACAAAAAGAACAAAGCTTCTGCATATAGGGGTGGTGGTTCTTAGGGTGGGCAGGGGAAGAGAAAAAATATTAAGTCATGTCATATGCAGATATAAGTTCTCTATGTTGAACATAATCACAATATGTATAATATAATGCATCAGTAAAGATTCAAATAAAAAATATCTTGGAACTAAACAAAGGTCTTAGGTGCACATCATGAAAATACTAAATGCCACTGAAGTAAATTTTAAGTTATATCCATTTTAACCCAATAAACCCAAACAAAACAGAAACAGAAAAACAAAAGATAATGTGTTTTCTAAATCCACTTGCTAAAAGGAAGGAAGCCTCTGGCTCATGGGAATTTTGCCCCAAGATTATACCCTTTTATCCTCCCTCCCTCCCTCTACAAGATGTTACTCCAGGTGACTGCTCCACTGCTGTCCCCGGAAAGTCCAGAGGGGCTTGTGATGTGGGTAGGGCCTGCCACCCTGGAAAGCCCTCCTGGTCCTGCCAGGGCTGCGGAGCGCACTGTGCCCATCTGAATCTGCAGGATCCTGATGCAGTGCATAGGAGCAAAATAATTAACCACGCCCCTGCCTGGCCCCTCCAAGGCCAAGCATAAGCCTATTAATCAGGACCGAATGCTCTTTGCTGAGACATCGCTCCTCATGGAGCCAGCCCAGTGTTCATCGAGGATGCTGCACGGGGCTCCTAACCTTTTCTGGGCAGCCTTCTGAGAACACGGTCTCCCCGCACACCCCTGGCGCCCACCGGAAGGAAAAAGCACCATCCTTCAGGGGGTGCCACTCAAAAAATGGCATGGTTCTGGGCGGTTACAAACAAGACCACAATCCTGACTCCCAAAATCAATATTCACTGTGGAGGCGACTCCTGGGACTATAGGAGGAGACTTTTTCCCCGACTGTCAGATGAAATTAATTGTGAAGATGTTGGGTCAAAGAGAAAAATGATCTGCAGTGAAGGTCGTATAAGAAACGAGGAAGTTGGTCGCTGCAGAAAGCTCAGGAGTCAGAGGTGGACCTCAGAGTTCCAGGTCACATCCGCTACTGGAGACCACACCCTGGGTCCCTGGGCTGACACCTTCAGCTTCAGAGGTAGAAGAGTGGCTAGTGACCCTTCCCGCCACCCTCACAAGGCATGCGAGGCAAGGATGTTCAAGACAGACAGAACTGAGTTCAAACTTCAGCCCTGCCCTGTGCTAGCAGTGGAACTTCAATACTCCCATCTCCCAAAGTGTTTCTGTATCTATAAAATGGGTAGAAGAAAATCTGTCTAATGGAATTCTTATGTCATTATGTGACACAACAGCTTATAAAACTACTGACCTATTTCTGGCCCTAAATAAGAGCTACTGAATTAAGTATAGCTATGATTGTAATTATATTTGGGGCCAAACACAGCTCTAGATGGGAAAGGAGTTTCAAAATATGTGGCCCACTGCCCTTCGGTGAAGTGACCAAGGGAAACCCTGAGGGAAACCAGAAGAACTAGGAATGACCCCGGTACTGCCACTGGCTGGGGAGCAGAGTTTTCCCTGATTTTTAAATCCTGTGTCCCATTGGAGTCTCTAAAAATGATCAAGAAATAGGCACCTAAAGCCTAGACGAGCCTAACTGTGGGCCCTGGAAGTCACTCTGATAACTGTCCGAAGGCAGGTTTGCCCCTCCTGGCTGACTTCACTTCCGTCTTGCCTGGACCTCGTGCCTCTGCTCCCCACGCCATCCTCGGGTGACACTCTGGGCTTCCTGTGGTGTGTGCAGACCCAGCCTCCTGAGACCTAGTGCTCACCCTCTGACTTCATCAGCTCATTTACAGAAAGAAACTGCCACTTCTTCCTGTGCTGCATCGGTGGGCTGGGCCAGGACTGGACCAGGACAGTCAGCCTCCGGCAGCTCACTGCTCCTCCAAGTTTCTCTCTGACATGAGTCCTCAGTACAACAGTAGGAAGAAGTCAGACATTCAGAGGATGATTAGGCCATAAAGGGAGATTAGCACTTTACACAAAGGCTGGAGGGAGCTAGCTGCACCCTCCCCACACCCCTTTTGATCCTTCTGCCATAGGAAGACATGACACCCCACCCCAGAATATATAGCAATAAAACACCATCTCAGAGTCTTACACGGGCCCTCATCAGACACCAAACCTTCCAGCCGTTTGATCTTGGACTCCAGTCTCCAGAACTGGAGAAACGCATTCCTAGTCTCTCTACACTAACCCAAACTCGGGTATTTTGCTGTGGTAGAAGAAATGCACCCTGAGGTGGATACTAAGCTGGACACCTTGAAAGTTCCCTCCAGCTTCAAGATGCTGTGATTCTAACCCGCAATAGTGGTTTGCACAGAATTTGTACTTTTCTTCTTTTATAAAATGTAAGCTGTGAGAACAGCTAGAAAACTGGTGCCTCTATATGAATGAGTCACTGTGGAGGAACTGAAACCCCAATTTATTTATTTATTTTTCTCCACACATCGCCTGTTTTGCTCACCTCCATTAACCTTTGCTGTTGTTGATTGTGAGGAAACTCAGCTAGAGCTGAAGCAGGCTGGCTCCTGCCGAGGCATCTGCCTGATGTCCTGACCCAGGTTTCCAGCCGGCAGCGAGAGTCAGGCTGTAGGTGGCCAAGGAGAGGACCCTCTGGAGGTGCCTCTGAGGAGTAAACATGAAACTCCACCACCGAGTCCGCTCCGGCAGGTCCTGTGCTGCCTCCCAACCAGGGTGCCGGGGCCTCTCGGCTGTGCCCCACACTTCCAAAGCTGCGACTCTGCTGTGTGTACACCAGGCAGGAGCCACAAGTGAACACTCAAGTTTCAATGACTAAAACTTCAATGAAGATTTCAGTTCCTCAGTGAAATTAGCCACTTTTCAAGCGTTCCACAGTTGGACAGTGGCAATGGACACGGGCTCCATCTCCATGCTAGTGTGCACAGCACTGCTCGGGGCACAGGAGAAGAAATGGAAGGCTTGTCTGACACCTCGAAGAACAGGAGATGGAGGTGGTGAGACACCCGAGGTCACACATCAGTTGGTCTGATATCCTGACACATCTACAACTCCCTACGCTTGGACTCTGAAGCAGAGAAGTGTGGCTAAGCCTTCAGAGGAGGAGCTGTTCTTAGTGTCAGTTTCCAAGGCCAACACTGGTCCCTGAGACCCCTGGCTTCACTGCTCTCCTGTGGATGGGAGCCGAGGAGTGTTGAGAGATGGGAACTGGTCTGTGTGACAGCAGTTGCACTAGACGTTTTACTGATGTTTACCTACTCCTTAGCATCCAACTGCAAGATCAGGTAAATTGCCACCCTCGCTAATGGCTCCTTGAGATCAGGGATTTCTGAGTTAATATTTGCCCAGTTCTCAGAGCGGAGCCCAGAACACAGCAAGTCCCACACAAGTGTTTGTTGAAGAACAAATCCCCCTGAGACTCGCTCCTTTAAGTAAGTTAGTGGCAGAAGAGGAGGAATGGGTTCTGGCCCCTGTGTGCCCTGCAGGGCTCTTTCTGTGACATCCACTAGTCTGGATGGACTTGGCAAATGGTGGTTGTGGTCTGATCACCCTGTCCCACTCCCCCTTCCCCGTAACGCCTGACTCCCCTCGAATAACCAACTGTTCCTCGCTGAGGACAGCCTCAAGGCCCTGTGAGCGATGATGCACTGCCCTGCCTTGCTCTGACCAAGGGGTGGATGTTAAGTCTTGAACTAGTCCTGAGTTTGAAGGCACAGTGTTGGAAACTCCCTTCCTTCTGTGCCAGTGCCTGGCAGAGACCTGACTGGTTATATGGCCCGAGTTCTCACAGCTGCCTTAATCTCTTTGCAGCTGGCCTATCCCACCTCTGGCCCTTTTTTATGAGCTGCTGGTTGTCCTACATTTGATTCCCTTTTTTATAAAATCAGCCAGACTTATTTTCTATGGTTCACAATCAAAGAAATTTGGCAATTCTGAGAAACACAAAGTCACGGACCTGAATAAAAATAGCTGGAAGAAAGAGAGAAAATGAAAAAAAACTCAAGTGGAAAATAGACTTGTGTCTCAAGCACCATTATTCTATGGCTCAAATGAATTCCTGGAATGGTGCGAGGTGTTCAAAAGTCATGGGCAGATTGGTTAATTGGTCCTAATGCTTCCCCTTCCCTTTCTCCACACCCTTCTGTGACCTTACCAATCCCCCCACTGAAGAATGTTTCCCTGCTCCTTCAGTTTGATTTGGGCCATGTGACTTGTTCTCCGGGGATACTGATGAACACACAGGCATAGGTGGGCCCCCTTGTGTCTGCAGCTACCCTGGGACTAATGTGTCCAGATCCTGTTGGGCTGAGCCGAACTCCCTGTGTCCTAGGGCCACCCTGTGGCATCTGACTTAGGTCAGAGGACTCAGCTGAGTCATGGGTAAGAGAATGAGAGCAAGAAATGATTGTACTAAGTCCCTGAGTTTGGGAAGATTTGTTATGCAGCATTGTTATGTGGCCGACTGATACAAGCTAGCTATAAATCAAAGTGCTGAAGTGCTCTGACAGCTTGGTGACAGTTGCTCTTTATTGAGCTTGTGTCAAGTACCAGATACCACTTTGCACCTGCTGCATCAGTTAGTACCACAAACAATGAGGAATTGGTTCTGTTATTTTGCCTTTACAGACAAGATACTGAGGCTGAGTCCAAATGAGTGACTAATGAACACGCAGCATTAGCAGGAGTCAGAGTTGGGATTCAAAGCCTGGCATGTCTCTCTTGTACATTTGTGCTTCTAATCCCTCCACCACACCTCATCACTGGTTTCCCTTGGTTGGAACTGGAAGATGATCCTACTCAGGATATTATTAGCGTAATGCACAGAACTTTAGGCCCAGAGACTATATTCCAGGAACCAGCAGAAAGCAACACAGTCACTGGGAACAGTGCTCCACTTCTTACTAAGAATTACAGAGTAGCCAACTACTTAATAATATAGGGTCCCAAATTTTATTTCCAACATTCTGTTTATATTCATGATTAAGACTCAACCCTGTGTGTCCTCTCTTCATCTCTCATGTCAGTCTATCGATAACTACCACTGACTTTTCCTACTCAGGGACTTGTAGCTCCCCGTCAGGATCCCAGCATCAGTCTCTGGACCATGTAAGCGCTCCAGGCCTCTCATTTCCTGTCCTGCCCTCTACAAACCATTATCCTCTCTGCAGCCAGAGGGATCTTTCCAACTCACTGACCAGCTCCCCTCTCCGTTTAAATTGCCTTAATGACATCTCATTACTTTTAATATAACGACAAACAACCTGCTTGCAACCTGCAAGCTCTGTGTGAACTAGCTCCATGCGCTCTTCTCTCACTACTTTCCCTCTGCCCCCTTGTATTCCAGACACTCTGCACAATCTACTCCTCCTCAAAGGCTCTGGGCTCCCACGCTTCCTCTGACCACAGGACCTTTGCAACTGCTATTTCTCTTACTGGAACATTATTTCCACCCCCAATATTTTTGCCTAGTTAACTCTTACTTATCCTTCATGTCACCCATTGATCATTACTTCTTCTGATCAGCAATACCCTCTCCAGACTAGGTCAGGTTTCATACCACATACACTACAAAACCCCCGTCCCTTTCCTGTGTGGATCTCAGGTACTGATATTTGTGCGTTTATCCCATAACTGAATTACAGCTCATACTAATCACTGCTCTCTGCCTCCCGCCCTGGTGTCCTGCCAGCCAATGAGGGGTCCCTAACTGGTAGCTGACAAATTAGCTGATGAGCAAATCTTCTCCAAACCTGTTCCACACAGGCTCCTTGCTGTTCCAGCTCCAGGCCAAAGCCCCAAAGCCTTTCTTGACTTTTTCACCCTACACATTTGGTCCACCCACAAGGCCTCCACTCCTGCTTCCCCCTTGGTCTGCAGTTCAGGGGTCTCTCACAGCCCCACCCACTGCCCCAGGTGTCACCATCTCCCCTGGAGTAATCTATAATAACCTGGCCACTCTTGCCCCTCTGCTAGGGCCAGTGCAGCTCTGGTAAAGTACTAGCCAGCTCATTTCCCTCCTGCCCCAACCCTCCCATAGCCCTAAGTCAGAATGAAAGCTGGATGATCATCCAGTGTCTTTGTCATGTGGCCCATGACGTCATGACCTGTGGCTTCCCTCTGCCTCATTCCTTTGCTATCTGCTGACCTCCTCACCATGCCACTAGGACTCCAGATACTCTCTGCCACAGGGCCTTTGCACCTGGGCACCCACTATTGTATATCCCTGGAGTGCACCTCCCCCAGATGACTGGTCACCCCTATCCTGCCTGCTTCAAACTCTCACTCAAAGCTACTCTCTTCCAAACCCTTCCCCTGCCACCTGGTTTCAAATTCAGTCACAGTCCAACACTTCATTCCCATCTGACTTTATTTTTGCTTCTTAGTGTGCACCCCATTCTAATATGCTGTATTTGGTTGTTGACCTTGCTTATTGACTGTCTCTAGCACCAGAGGAGCTCTGTGAGGAGAGGAAGAATTATTGACGTTCACTGATGCCTGACACATAGCTGGTATTCTGCAAAGATTTGACCAGTGAAGTCATGGGTGCTACAGTTGAGCTCATCTTGCAAACCAGACCCCACAGTGTGCCTTTCTGCAGCCTGCTGGGCCCCAGTGGACCCTATCGGGGCCTTGTGTTCTCCCCACATGAACCATCCTGGAGCTGATGGCTACACCACAGCCAGCTCCTCCTTTTCTCTGGCACTGGTCCAGAGACCTGCAGTCAGAGACCATATGTGGACTTGGTCTCCTGGAGCAGGTGACTGGCTTCCGTGGGGAACAGATGTGAGGTCTGGACTTCTCCTGCGGCAGCCTGAGTTTGGGAGTACAAAGCAACCAAAGGAGGGAAGGAAAGGGAGCAGCCCATTGAAGAGAAGAACTGGGGCAAGGGAGACCGACCCTCTAAGGCCACTGCTCGCCAGGCTGTGACAGGCAGTCAGAGGAGTTTGGCAGGCCTGAGGATGTGCCCTGAGGGTACATTGGTCAGTTCAACTGCTGCAAAAATCAGTGTGGAGGTTTCTGAAAAACTAGAGACCCAGCTACACCCCTCCTTGGTGGATAACCAAAGGCATTAAAGTCCGATTTTTTTTTTTTTTTTTTTTTTTTTTTTTTTTTTGAGACATGGTCTCGCTTTGTAGTTCAGACTGGCCCTGAGCTCACTATGATGCCCAGGCAAGCCGCCGTGAACTCAGCAATCCTCCTGTCTCTGCCTCCCGAGTGCTGGGATGACAGGCATGAGCCACCACGTCCGGCATTGTGGTATGCGGTGTTGATTGTTGGTGGGCGTGTCTCCACGCCCAGCATTATATGTGGTTACCGGGGATCGAACTCAGGACCTTGCGCTTGCGAGGCAGGCGCCGGAACCACTGAGCTAACCCTCCAGCCTTAAAGTCCGAATATTATAGGGATACCTGCATACCTGGATTTAGTGTAGCACAATTCACAACACACACAGAGCTGGCCTAGGTGCTCATCAATTGATGAATGGATAAGGAAAACTGCAGCCATAAAGAAGAACTAAGTTAAGTCCTCTGCAGTAAAATGGATGGAACAGATGGCCGTGGTGGCTCATGCCTGTAATCCCAGCACTCGGGAGGCAGAGGCAGGAGGATTGCTGAGTTCGAGGCTTGCCTGGGCTACATAGTGAGCTCAGGGCCAGCCTGAACTACAAAGCGAGACCCTGTCTCAAAAAAAAAAAAAAATTGAAGGAACAGGAGGTCACGTTAAATGAAATAAGCCAGATTCAGAAAGGCAAGTATCACATGTTGTGCCCAATACATTGAATCCAAAAAAGAGCATAAAAGTAGAAGGGAGAGTGTTATTAAACAAGAAGAAGGGAATAAGGGGGAGAAGGAGAGGGTGTAAAGGGGGATAATCCAATCTATTCACATAATTCATCCATGTTATATGGGTCTATGAAAATACCATATGGAAACCCAATATTCTGTAAAATTAACATGCACTGATAAAATACATAAAAAATAAGTAAAAGTATGAATATAAACTATAGAAAGAAGGGAGGAAAGAATAAAAAAGAAGGAAAGAAGGGAGGGAGGGAGAAAAAAATGAAGGAAGAATGAAAGGGAAGAAGGGAAAGAGGAAAACAGGGAGGAGAAAAGAAAAGAGGAAGGGCAGAAGCAGGGGAGGGATGGGGTAATACATACATTCCAAGGAACAATGGTTGTATCCATGGGACTCAAAGGATTCAGCCAGGTGAGAAAGAGCTGCAGCCCTCATGTCAGTCACCAGGATGGGAGAGGAGAGGGGAGAGGTTGCAGCATGGGTGGGAAAGGGCCGATGTAGTGGGGTGGCTGTCAGCAGGCAGGGCCTCTGCAAGGAAAAGGGGAAGCACCTGGCCAAAGCTGACTCCTGGACAACAGGCAGCCAGTTCAAGGCCAGGCCAACCAGACATGCAGCTTCTTAACTCAGCTCCTGGGGCCCAAAGGAACTGACCCCTACAGAACTAGAAATGTTCTTGACTCAGCCCAGAAACAGTTAACCAAATAGCACAAAGGATGAGAAACAGAACAAGGTCAAGGGGCTTCAATCTTTTTCTACCCTGACTCAAAGAGGGCATGGACACTCCTCACTTTGTCAAACCTTTGCTGTGTAACTCAGCGCCCCTCATTTCCTCCTGCCCCTGACAAGCCAGCACACAAGAACACAGCATACCTTCTCCAGGCAGTCAGCCCAGCCTGTGGATATAGTCAGGGAGGAAAGAGGAAGGGACAGATGGGCAGGGCTCTGAAGCCATTTCCTGCTCCTATGTGAACTGGACTTTGAAAGAGATCATTCCTGAGAGTTGGACTGTAAATGCTCCTGGTCCCCCCATTAATCTGTAAGGGGGCCAGGGGCCTGGCTGTGGGGTAGCAGCCAGAACAATCCCACCCAATTCTCCTCTTTGCAGAACACAAAGGCTGGGGGGGGTGAGGGGTCCAGGCTGCTGTCATGGAAGAAACAGACATCGACGCTGGGAAGAGGCCCCCACCCCAGGGCATGTCAGGTCAGTGGGACGCAGACTGGGTTCCAGAGACAGATGCGGGTGGGACAGGACAGATGGCCCAGGGCAATCACTTTCCACTCTGGGGCTCAGAAGACCTGACAGCAGGGGAGTGACTAGCTGGGCTGGTTGCACTGCCTGCAGAGATGAGGCTAACCCTACAGACTTCCCCCTTCACACAGCTACCAATCAGGTGCCTCGCCTGGCGCATCCACAGCTGCATCATTTTTGGATCCAGTTCCACCTGCTCCACCTTGGGCAGGCAGGTTAACTCACTTCTCTGTGGCCCAGTTTCCTCATCTTTCAAGAGGAGCACCATTTAGTGATGCAGTGAGGATTAATGAGCTCGCGTGCTTGAAGCACTGAAACATGCCATGCATTCTCTGTGCCCAATTTGCCTTTCTATAAGCAGTTCTTCCTCTTGCTTCCCTTACCTGCCCTCTCTCCTGCATCCCAGTCTGTATATGCATATAAGTGCTTTCTCCTACAATACGCACACATGTGAATATGCATGTGCCTGTGTTCACACATGCACATGTACATAAATGCATAGATGTATGCATGCATGCCTGTAAGATTTTTTCTCAGCTAATCATCAGGAATTGATACCACACAGACAGACAGACAGACAGACACACACACACACACACACACACACACACACACACCCGGGATCTGAGGACAGATGCTGACCTACGCAGAAGAGATGCGTACTGAGGCTGATGCATGCTGGCCCTTGGAGACAGCTTCTCCACAGCCAGCCCAAGGAACGAGGCTCCAGGCAGGAACCTGCACGAACACTGACAGGAAGGGCCAGCTCTCCTCACCAGAGAGCAACAGACCAGGAGAGAAGAGAGTGGGAAAGCCAGGGAGTGAGATCCTGGGACTCGAAAAACACCAGATGCTTCTCAATTCTTATTTTCATGTCCATAACTGCCACGGGACATAGTATTCTATGTATTATGCCTATATATACTGTATATATAAAATATACTCATACACAACATACATGTAATACTTTGTGTGTTTTTCTAGAAATAAAACCCAAGAGTACTTCTCCCCTGAACCACCTCATCAGCTCTTTTTATGTTTTACAGATACAAAGTCTCACTGCGTTGCCTGTATATGCAACTGTTCTTGAACTCGCCATCCTCCTGATTCAGCCTCTGTCATAGCTGGGTTTAAAGCCATGTGCAAACATCCCCAGCCACACAATGCTCGCCACAAAATACTTCCTGACATGTGAGCTTACATATATGCCTAGCAATGCATACCCACGAGACAGCTCGACAAAGAGTAGCAAGCGTGAGGAGCTCTGCGTCTGCACCACCTGAGTTGCCACTGCGATTTCTTCTTCTGTGTTCCTTGAAGCCAAGGGCCCAGGCTTAGCTGTGTTGGCACAGACACGGAGCTGAGTTTTTGAAATGGCTTACATAACCAGAGTGGGGATTTTCTCATCACCTTCTCTTCCATGGAAGCGATCACAGAACCCTGAAAAATCTGGCACCCCACAATGGGAGAGGCCAGTGCCAGGCCAAGCTCATGTCTGCCCACATCAGCTAGCTGAGCACACCAACACCCTAGCACTGCAGCGTCACAGTGATAAGGGACAGACCCATGCAGAGCCAGACACAGTTGCCTCTGGTGGCTTGGAAATGGAGCTTGCTGGTATGTGTTAGCTCAGCTGAGATTTGAGCTTGAATAACAATTCAGACACCTTATAATTAGTATTTGCCTGTTCACATTGTATCCTCGTGAGGCTGTAGTCACCCTTGCCAGAGGAGGGGAGCCGCTCACCTCCGTTTCATCTGAACCACGGTAACCTAGGACTCAAAGGTGTGAGCTGCGAAGGAATACCAATGATTGCTCAGTGTTCTCATCTAAATAATCTTTGTGCGTTTGGATTTCACATTTCCTTTCAAATTGGAGATGCAAGTTAGTCTCCCTGCTAACAAAACACTTTCTTCATCCTACACTGAATCCCTCAGCAAATCCTCAAATATCTTTGCAAATCTCAAAGATATTAAGGCATTTAACTTTTTTTTTTCATTTAGACCTTTGAAGTATGCTGTGACTAGAATAATTTCAGAGTTAAAACCTGTCGACTGCATAGAAAATTAAGGAAACTGCCTATCACCCTGGTAGCTAGGCTGATAACTAATTACTTATAGATTTTAAGTCAAATTTGAAAAAGATAAATATTTAAATAAAATGTATAATCATTTAGAAATACCGCTAAGTGTTTTTGTAATCATTGTGTTGGAAGGAATCATTGCTAGGGTGGTGCATTCCATCATCTGTGATGAGCTGGGTAGCAGCCAGGAAGGAAGGAAGCCGCGACGAGGTGCTGGGCATGCGTGTGTGTGTGTGTGTGTGTGTGTGTGTGTGTGTTAATGAAGATATTAGGGTCAGTGTGATGGTTGGAGGTACTAATTTATCATAGGCGCTTCCAGCTGCATCACTCGTATATCTAGTCCTGCTTTTTGCAGAAGCCCCTCACAGTGCACCCCAAAGCAAGAAGGAGGGCTTTGCTGGGCTGCTGTTGAGGGTACATTCTGAGAAAGGAAAATCTAGGGAGCCTGCTGGACAGATGGTTCACCAATGCTCTACCACGTTTTTGTCCCTCTCCCTGCTTTTCTCCAGCTTCTAGATTTTTTTCCAGATACTCACACTTCTCCCCCTATCTGCCCTTTTTGCTTTTTAATGTTTTAAAATCCTTCACCTTGATTCATTCTGTCTCTCTCCAAGCCATTCGAAATTAAGTTGCAGACACCATGACACTTCCTCCTTCGGCACGCATCTGGGGATGCGTGGAGAATAAGAATTTTTCTTCCACAGAACCACCACATGGTACTCACTTCTACGAAAATTAACATCAACTCAACAGAATCATTTCCATTTTTCCAATTGTCCTCAAAATATCTTCCGGAGCTTTTTTATTCCCCTTTGTCAGTCCAGGCCAAGTTGACTGATGACTTCGGGGCATTGTGCCTCTTTGAAGTCTTTTACTCTCATTTTCTCACTTTTTTGTCTTTTATGATATCGATACTGGTAAAGTGTTGAGGCCAGTTGCTGCATCAAATCTGCTATATTCTGCATTTGTGATTGTTTCCTTGGTAGATTCCAGTGAAACATTTTTGCCAAGAATATCTCTGGTGTTCCTTACTGCTTTCCGTAAGGAGACCCATGGGTTCAGGCTGCCTGGGCGTAACGCGTGTTTGCATGGCTAGGTTAGGGTTGCCAGATCTTTTCACCCCTAATGTTTCCCTTTCCTGCTTGATACTTGGCAGGTGTTGCCTCTTTCCGTGGCTTCACACGCTGAAGTTCCAGTTACTCCGAGTTGATCAGGGCCTGAAAATAATAAGTAAAATTTTGAGAAATAAACAATTTATAAATTTTAAATGGAATGCTCTTCTAAAGAGCATGATACAATCTTGCATCACACTGCTTGGGATGTGATCACCCTGCTGTCCAGCATATTCACAGTAGGTGCCCCCTGGCCATTAGCCCCTTAGTAGCCATGTCAGTTATGAGACCAAGTAACACAGTATCACAGAACCTGTGCCAAGCAGCCCCTGGTTTATTTAGTAATGGTGCCAAAGACAAGAATACTGATGCCTGTAATTAGGACATTTTGAAGAAAAGCCATAAAGTGTTTTCTTTAAGTTAAAAGGTAAAAGTGCCATAAGGTATTTTGTGATGGAGAGAGAACATACTCATATACCTTTACTACCACATACTATTCTCAGTGTCCCTTTATTACGTGTGGTTAATCTTTTACCTAAGCATTCTCATAGGTAGGTACACAGGTATCCATTGGGAGTCTTGGAACATATTCCCTGTGGAATTGTGGGACAAAAATCATAAATAAACTGGGGGACCAGCTATGTGTGATAATTTTAGCTCACATGAGTGTCCTGTTCTCCAGTGACTTTTACATAATTTCTTGATTATGGGCACTTAAATGAGTTATTACATTGCTGGTTATTATATGATATTTTACTCCTATTGTTTCTTCCTTTCTTATTAGTTGGTATTCCCCAGAAAGACTAACTGGTTCATCCTTTTACCATTTTCTTTCATTCTCTCCCTTCCCTTCCTCGTTCTATTATCTCCTCTCCCCTCTGTCTCTGGAGCTCTCCTTACTAAAAAAACTCATTAATTTTTAAACATATTAATAACCATTACTAACATTATCCTTCTTGATGCTCAAATTGTTACAGATTTTTGCACTGAAACTCCCTTTGGCTTGATCCCATGTCCTTTATACCTGACCCAATTAACCTTTAAGCTCTCTTGTTTTTTTCTGACAAAATAGGGTGTTCCTGGCAATTCTGGTACTCTCCAGCTACTTCTTCATGCAACCTGCAGAGAAGAATGATGGTTAGAAACAAAGATGTGGTCCCAATGTATATTATTGTCTCCTGTTACATGCATAAACACACACACTTAATGGTACCATATTTTCCTGTTAAACTTAACATTTATTAGAAAGACAAAGTTGTATGTTTATGCTGCTGTCCTTATATCTCTCCATTTGGAGAGAGGCAGAGCTTTATCCCTGCTATGTGGCAACACATTCAGATTCTTTTCAAAAGGATCTCCACCATGACATCAACTGAATCAGGCTCTGGGAATCTAATAGAGTTCAGTCAAAATATTAGGCTAGGAGTTAAAATACATTTGCATTTTATATAATAAGTAATTGTGCAATATAAATATTACCAAATAAATATGTTCCAGAAGACATACCAAAAATATTCATTGAGCATCCCACACTTTTATTTGCTGAGTCTAGGTATCCTAAGATCTGAAAGCCAATAAAACACTATTTCTGCCCCAGAGCTCAGAGTCAGAGGAGATAGATAAGTGAAACATAAATAGGAGTCATTCAGAATTTCAGGTGCTACATTTTAAAAAAAATTGAGGGTATCCTAAATGTAGGTAAGATAGCTTCTTTAATAAATGGTGCTGGAAAAGCTGGGCTTTATCTTACCAAAGACTGAAGCTAGCCCTATCTCTTTCACCATGTACTAAATTAAAATCAAAGTGGATTAGAGACCTAAATATTAAAACAAAAACACTAAACATTCTACAGAAAAGGTTATGCAGAACGCTTGGAGGCACTGGATTTGGGAAAGACTTTATGAACCAAACCTCTATAGCATGAGAACTAGGAGAAGGAATCAACAAAGGGAATTGTGTCCTATTAAAAAGCTTCTGCAAAGCAAAAGAAACCACCAACAGAGTGAAAAGACAACCAGACAATATGGGAAAAATTTTTACCAGTGGTTTCTCAGACAAAGTGCTATGATCTAGAACATACAAAGAGCCTTAAAAATTCACCTCCCACCAAATTTAAAGACTCAGTTCAAAAATGGGCATTTGAAATGAACAGACACTTTTCAGAGGAACAAGTAAAAGTAGCTAAGAAACATATGAAGAAATGTTCAACATCACTGGTCAATTGAGAGATGCAAATGAAAACAACACTGAGATTCCATCTCACTCCACAAAGAACAGTGTCAATCTCAAAATTAACCAGCAACAGGCCAGGTGTGGTGGCTCGCACCTGTAATCCCAGCACTCGGGAGGCAGAGACAGGAGAATTGCTGAGTTCGAGGCTTGCCTGGGCTATATAGTGAGCTCAGGGCCAGCCTGAACTACAAAGTGAGACCCTGTCTCAAAAAAAAAATTAACCAGCAACAAATGCTGGCAAGGCTGTGGGAGAAAGGTTCCTTTCTCCATTCTTGGTGAGAATGTAGACTGGTACAACCACTATGGAGATCAGTGTGGAGATTCCTCAAAAAAACTAGAATTAGATATCCCATTTGACTCTGTTACTTCCCCACTAGGTATGTACACAAAAGAACTAAAAGATTCATATCACAGTGACATATGTGTACCCATGTTTGTAGCAGCTCAGTTTGTGATAGCTCAATATTGGAAACAACCCAAATGCCCATCCACTGAAGACTGGATAATGAAGATGTGGTTTTTATATAAATGGAGTATTACTGTGCCTTAAAGAATGATAGGTTTGAGTCATTTATACTCAAATGGACATACCTTGAGGACATACTCATAAGTGAAATAAATAGGTGACAGATGTGTAAATATTATGTCTTTTCTCTGGTATGAGAAACTGAAGGTGTAAATGAGCTCTAGAATATATGGTAGATACTGTGAAATAGAAAAGTTTCAAAGGGAAATGGGGTGTAGGGGTGAGTAACAAGGGGAAGGAAAAATATGATGATAATAAAAAAAGGAAAAAAAGTTTATGTATATAGGGGCAGGGGGTTGTAGGGAGTGGAGGAATGGGAAATTAAATTGTGTCATATACTGGTACAAATTCTCAATATTGTGTGTAATCATGATGTGTGTATATAATGTACCAATAAAGATTCCAGTTAAAAAAAAAAAAGAAAGAAAACAAAAATGCCCAGGGTGTGATGGTAGCTTGTGAGGTGAGCCAATAAACAACTTCCCATCAATATTCACTCTCGACCCCCCCCCAATTAACAAGACCTCAGTCAATGTGGAAATATTCTATGGAGTTAATATAGAAGATACCAGAATGAGGGAGGCAGTCTTAATGGAGAGACTGAGAAGAGGAGATCAAGGTGGAGCAATCATAAGCCATTTGGAAGAATGTGGCATTTTTCCCAGCAGGCTGTGAACACCAAATATTTTTGTTGTTCAATCCACCAGAATATATTATAATGACCTCCAATTAATGTATTCAGGCAGTTCATGCACAGCCCTACTACTGCTCTATGCATGTTGTCAGACTGAACTAACTACCTAGAGAACAATGAAATGGGAACTAGCTCTAAATATAAATTCCAGCATTTTCATCTCCGGCCTGGAAAGTTATCTTCCTCCCCCTGGGCTGATTCACCCTGCCCTGATGAACTCTATTGTAACTGTGGGACAACCTGGTTCCCTGAAGGGACGAGAGGGTTGATAGAGAGTTGTGAGGAGAGGAAAGGTGACACTTTCTATATGACACACCACAGTATTGTGTTCCTGGACTGACCATGATTTATTTCTCCAGTGGGGTCTTGGATGTTAAAGGTCTTGGACTGGGACCCTAGTCTACCTTCCCAGGGCCCCTTCAGGTGCCATGTGCTTGCAACCCTAGAAAAGGCTCACTACCTCTTTCCTAGGTAAGGCCCTTAGCAAGATTCTGCATCTCTGCCCTGCTGGTCTCCCTGACTTTGCTGTGCTGCTACAAGTCAGTTGTGCATATGGCAGCTAGTGACCTTTCTAAGGAAATATAGAACCTGCCACACTCCACCCAAAACCTGTCAAATTGTCGTGTTATATTCAGAATAGAAAATGAAGTCCTTGCCATGGGTCTCTGGTTGTTCCTCTGACTTCACCTCATACTTTTTCCCTCACTCAGTCAAAATGGTTTTCTGTCATTCCACAGACACTCAGGCTTCTTTCTCACCTCAAGGCCTTTGCATTTTCTGGGCCTCTGTGGGGAAACTGTTCCCCTGATCTGCTCACTTCAGACTCCTTCAGAGAAGTCTTTCCCCGTCTGCTCCCAGCATTCTTGCTTGTTGTGTTTTTCTCTCTTTCCTGTTGACCTCATGGGACATATCATATACGTTATGGCTACTTGTTTGGTTTCTTGCTCTTGGGCTCTTCTACTGAACCATAAGCTCCTGGGTAGCAGACTCATGAGGCTCACTGCAGTAAACCCAGGGCCTGGCCCATTGGGAGTTCTCCATGACTATGTACTGAAAAGGAGGAGGGGAGGGAAGTGGAGAGGAAAAGTGGGAAGGAATGCAGGAAGGAAGAAAGAAGGAAATAAGGGAGGGAGGGAGGAGAGAAAGGAAGAAAGGAAAGAAGAAAAAAGAAGAAAAGGGAAGAAAAGGAAGGCAAGAAGGAAGGAAGAAAAAGAGAAGGAGAAGGGAGGGAGAGAATGGAAAAAAGGTCAGGAAAGAAGGAAGAATACAAGCAGATAGGGGAAAAGAAGAGAGGAAATATGAAAGGAAGAAGAAATACAAGAAGGAAGGGAAGGAGGGAGGACAGAAGGAAGAAGAGGGGCAGAAAAAAGGAGTCCTTCTTCTGGGCTGGATGGGAGGGTGGCTACCTGCCCCCAGGAGGTAATGAATCACTACGTGCCTCTGGTATGTGGACACCCAGGAAAGTCAGTGTCCAGCCTGGAGACAGAGCTGGAGACTGAGCTCCAACAGCAGTCTTCTTTCTTAGCCGGGGGCAGCTTCTCCTCACTTCACCGTCCCCTCCTTGCCTTTGCACTGTGACTTCCAAGCCTTAGGAAATACTCCTCACACTCTCTACCCATCCCCTGGCTACACAGCTGTGCCACTTCACCTCCCTGTGGAAAAGAAGTAAGGAAGGAGGAAGCGATATTGACAACTGAGACATAACCAATTTTTGTTCACTCCAGGTTGATTTTCACCTTTGGGGAATTTTGTCACATTTTTCTGGGTTCATGATGCTACGAGTTTGTAATTCTCATATGCATGGATGTGTTTCTTAACCTCTCTAACACTCTGTTTCCCCACCTGAAAAACGGACCTGGAGATTCCTCCCTCAGAGACGCACTTGAGGAGAGAAGGACCCATGTGAAGAAATAAACACAGTGTTGGGCAAACATGCACAGGAGATGCTCCATGCATGTCCATCACTTTGTTACTATAAGCTTTTACGGCAGTGCTGGTACTACAATAAAGTGCATAAGTCCAAAGCACACAATTTGATTGATTTTGCTTTCTGACAATTGATTTTGCTTTCTGACAAATGCACTGCCCACATCCAACTGCACATCACTGCCCCTCACATTCTAAGTAACACTATCTCGACCTTGAGAGGCTTCAACAACTTTGCTGTGATTGGAACTACATGTAAATTGAATCATGGGCTGCAGTCCCTTTGTGTCCAGCTTCTTTGTCTCTGCACTGGGCCTGTGAACCCTCTCATGACCAGGGAGGTGGGGAATGCCAATACTGTGATTCTCCCTGCCTTGAACTTCTGCACCTTGGCCCTAAGGTGGACTCTCTACAAAATGCCTGGTCATCCTCAGAAAGATTCTTCACCTTGGCTCAGGTTTTGAATTTCCCTTATTCGTGTTCCTTTGGCAAGCTCAAAACCATTTCAATTTTTTTATAATTAATTAAAGCATATCTTTTATGCCAAAAAGTAGTATCTGTCATGGATGGAGCTGCAAGAGTCACATATGAGACAATTAGCAAGTAACTCTAGAAGGACATAATTAAGCCCCAATTGCTGGCCCCAGGAGCTATGGGATGGGAGGGAAGGAAACTCACCAGAGCAGCAAGAAGCGACCTCTGAGAGCAGGTAATTCTGACAGCTGATGTGACTTGGGTGGCAGAGGAGGGCACCAAGGGGCTGGGTGGTGTGGGCAAGAGGAAGACAAGAATTAATGAGAAATAGAAAATAATTTAGCAGGACAGCGAGCCCCAAGAGACAAATTTCTTTTCCAAACGTCTCATTTGTCCAGAGAGGATGAGGGAGCTCTACGGCAGAAAGCTGGTCTCAAGAATTTCATTTCCCTGATGCTATTCAGATTCCCATCACAATCGATAAAAGTACAATTAGTGCATCGGCTCACATCAGATATTTTTAACCTTTAGGTGGTGGCTGTGTGCATATTAAGGCTGTGCCTCCTCGGTGCCACTTCTCACATGGGCAGGATAAGTCATCACCACATCTGACATTTGATGTTATAATTTTAACATACCTTTAAAAATTCAGATAAAAATTATTTCAATTTTTTAAAGCTGGGAGCCAGATGTAATTGCCTTGCTCTGGACTTTAGATCTAAATCATTCTGCCAACTCATCCTATAGTTATTAGGGACTTTATCATTGGGATGTGTACTGCATACACCACAGTTTAGAATGCCCCGAAGGATTGGAAGTAAACTTTTGATTTCTCCTAAGAAGAAGAATGGCTTTTAATATGAAAACCATGAAGGATTTATTTAGTAAATTTTCACATCTACCAGTAAATCCATCCACTTGGGAAGCTACTGTATGTCCAGAACATCATGTTCTCTTCGTTAAACAGTTTGCCATGTGGATGAAAGAAGATGTGAGAAGGTTTTGATCCTTTTGTATCTTGGTGCCTAAAATAAGGCAGACAGTAGTAATCAATACATGGCTATGGGACTAAACAGACTAAAAGTACAAAGTGGCACATGGGTTTGATGTCCCAAGCCTTCTCTCCTTTGCTCCATTCAGGTTTTGTCTTCAGTGGAGCCAGTCTCAGGTGACCTCAAGCTTGTGTTGATAGCATTCCTCTCATAACACATGACACCTCTCAGCCTCTGCCTGCCTTAGGCCCTGCTCTGAGAATCCAGCTGCAAGTACATCCAGCCCAGGTCAACTCTCCATGGGATAATCAAGCCATGGTGCAGAAAGCAGGTGAACATGCTCGCCAGACTAAATCACTGATGGATAGTTCTGGAAGGTACTTGGTAGCTTTCCAAGATCCTAGAAGTCCAAGACATCTTGTCTCAATTGCCCCTCTTCTTGTTTAGTGTTCCTTCACTCCCGTTCTACTCTCTCCAGCACCATAAACTTACTTCCTCTGGGAATCACTTCCTTGTAATCAACTTTCCACATGCACCCTAGTCATGTTTTAGCTCTGGTCTCAGAGCTGCTATCTAAACTTTAATCCACCACAAATGAAAGTGGGCCTTGTTCTTTTAGCATCAAACATGTAGGTTCAGTAATGGTGTCTGGTGATCTCAGCCTCTGAGCACTGCCACTTTCAGGGCAGCCAACATGGTATGAGCGGCATCATGCACCACCCCTGTACCTGCAGATATCCTTCTAGGATTTGCCAAGTCCAGAAGCAGCCTCCCATGCCTTCTCATCCCCACAACATAGACAGCTACTGCTAACCACCTAGAGCTGCCCTCCCAGGTAAAGTTCACCTTCCATGCGGGGCAGTAGTCTGGGTGGTTGAGAGCTTGCTTCTCCAAGATACCCTAAGCTGCTGGTTTGTAACTAGTATTGTCAGAAAGCTCTTAGGCC
>PVIC010001711.1:0-87145 GCA_004025085.1 Thryonomys swinderianus | reverse complement strand
GGCCCCCCTGCAAAATTTTTAATGAGATGAAGTTTTGATGGCAAGAAGATGGGCTGGAACATGAAAGGGAGTTTTGAAAGCAGGTGTTCATTCCCTGAGTACTTAACCTTCTACATCCCCCAGTCTCCCATGGAGCCTTTTCTCTGGGCTCTGTATTTGAATGAATGCTGTAACTCACACAATTGTTCTTAGAATTTTGGTCTAGGTTGTAGAACACCTAGTTGTTAGTGTGGGAGTGGAAAGATGATATAAAATTTTTTATTGAATACAGTAGATTATTTTGCCTTCAGTTCTCATTTGTGGTCTGCTCTGGATAAATTAAAGTGTCATGTTGAAAGACCTATGTAAAGCAAAGGGATATAGAGAATTTAATTTTTAAAGCTGACATTAACTCACCTCCTGCTGTCTAGTCATGGCTTTCCTGATTGATGTCAGCTTCCTGTCTCTGAATCACATGTGTATATGCAATCTAATGAAAGGGATCATAGTCAGTTTTTATTCTCTTCTCAGTTTTTGGTCACTCAGAACCACTAAGGAAGATGACCAGGCATTCAGAAAAGTTGTTCCCTTATTAAAACCTTTCCAGGTTAGGTCTCTAAGAGAAGGTTATAGGTCATTTAAGACCTAATTTATTTCAAATGTAAAAATCCATTGGTAAATGATCACCATTTTGCATGCATAACAACACTGAAATATATACAGTAAAAATAGAAAGGAATTACAGAATTTGCAGGTATATAAGTAACATTTAGTGTTTTTCCTTTCCCTTTTTTATCCAGCACCAGGGAGAGCACCTGCAGGGAGTTTCTGTCACTTAGGCACTGGATATGTCAGTGAATTCTTGTCATACAGGCTGACTTCTGCAATGACATCCTTATAGCTATCTTGCAGAAGCTACTTAAAATATCAAGTTTTCGTTCTGTTTTTAAGAGGCTAATTAAAATGCCCCTCCCCATTATACTTTTAGTCTTCTTGCCTAGGTTTCCCCAGTTGAATTTCCTTTCTGACAAATTGTTCTATCAGATACCAGATTAAGAACATGGTTGAAGTCTTTCCCTCTTCCACAAATTTCCAACTGTGAATGCTTCTTTATCTATTAAAGGAGAGGTGTACTTAGATGACAACTATTTTGTCTTCCAGGTCTAAAATCTTCTCTTGGTCTTTATCTTTTTATCTACAGCTCTGTTTTCCCTGCTCCCTATCTCAGCTTTTAGCTGTTTTCAAGTGTTTAGAAAGCTGAAAGTAAGTCATTGGTAGAACTTGCTTAGTATGAACAATGCTGTGGGTTAAATCCCAGTACTGCAGAAAACAAAAATGAACAAGCACAACTTTAAAAAAAAATACTTGTACAATGAACATAGTTGTGAGGAAACCTCAATAAATGAGTTGCTGGCAAGATTTGGAGTGTTTACAAATTATTTTGATAGTTTCTTTGTTTGCCTTTTGTATGTTTAACAAATATGACATACAGTTGTATCTTGTTTGTAAAGCACAGTTGTTGTAAAATAAAACAGTGATGTATTTTCACTTATCAGAGAGTGAGAAGGTTTTATTTTCCAGTATTGGTAAAACTAGAGATGTTTATTGTCACACGATGTTGTAGTACTCTCACTGTTGCATTTTTTTTTTTGCAGGGCAATATCAATCTATTTTAATAAAGCAATTGAAAAATAGTGTGCAAATGTTAAAAATTTACTACAGTAGAAGACATACTGCTATTTATCTACCTCAGAATATTTTTCCTCACTTTGAAAACATTTTATTCCACTGTTCTTGCCACCTTCTGAAGCAATTGTGGAAGTCTTCTTTCATGAACACTTTTAGTTGTGCTATTTTGCCTCCCTTCATGGCCAGAATTTAATTGAAACATTTACCTCTCAGTCATGTTGGCTTTAGGGTAGAGCTGGGAGTTATATGATATGAGACCCAGTGAATAAGGAGGATGAAGACCACCATATATGAGCAGACCTTTCTGTTGGATGGCAGTTAGCACCAGCACTGAACATATTTTTGATAACATTTTTTAGTTTATTTTTATCTTTATTGGTACATTGTATATACAGATCATGATCATACTCAATATTGGGAATTTGTACCAATATATGACATGATTTAATTCTTATTTTTTTCCATTCCCCTACCCACTCCACAGCTCCCACCCCCAAAATACATAAAATTTGTTTCCTTTTTTCATTACCATCACATTTTTTCTTTACCCATTACTCAGTTATCCACTACATTTCCCTTTGAATATTTTCTATTTCACATTATCCATCATACATTCTAGAACTCATTAACATCTTCAGTTTCTCATACCAGAGAATAGACACGATATTTATACATCGGTGACCTATTTATTTCACTTATGAGTATGTCCTAAAGGTACGTCCATTTGAGTATAAATGACTCAAACGTACCAGTCTTTCAGGCAGAGTAATACTCCATTTTATAGGAAAACCACATCTTTATCCATTATCCAGTTGATGGGCATTTGGGTTGTTTCCAAGATTCAGCTATCACAAACTGAGCTGCCATGAACACGGGTGCACATATGTCACTACGATATGATTCTTTTAATTCTTTTGTATATATTCCTAGCAGGACAATAACAGGGTCAAATGGGACCTCTAATCCCAGGGGCGTTTTTTATTATTACATTTTAAAAAACACTAACAAAAGACTTCTAGAGCTAGTTCACAAAGTGGCAAGAACAGTGGGATAAATGTGTTTGAAGCAAGGAAGTAGATTGATGGAAATGTATCTTTTACGGTAGTAAATATTTATTTTTGTTGTTTTTTTATTTTATCTTTATTTTAATATTTATCTTTAATTTTTATCTTTTTACATTGTATATACACACCATGACCACACTCAATATTGGGAATTTGTTTAGGACAGGATTTCAGTTTGTAGTTCAGGATGGCCCTGAGCTCACTATGTAGCCCAGGCTAGCCTCAAACACAGCAGTCCTCCTGCCTCTGCTTCCCAAGTTCTGGGATTACAGGTGTGAGCCACCACACCTGGCATTGTGCTGTGTGGTACTGATGCTGGTGGGCATGAGTTACCACACCCAGTATTGTTGCATGTGGTTACTGGGATTGAACCAGGGACTTCACTTGCTAAGGTAGAGGCCAGGATCACTGAGCTAAATCTCCAGCCCCTGTAATAAATATTTTAAATTTAAACATTCACTGTATATTTTAATCACAGCTCAAAGTATAAATTTTATCAGAGACTTCTGAGGTCTCTTAAATTCACATTTAAATATTAAGACATATATGCAGGGGTGTTGCTTGCTATATTGTCTGTAATAGTGAAAATTTGGAAAGATACCTTATTTCTATTAAGAAATAATTGGCCAAATAGGGTGTTTTATGTATCTTCACCTAACAGATAGTAAAAATGCAAAGCATGAGGCTGATTTGTATGCACTATCATATTATAAGCAGAAAAGGTAGAAGCAGAACTATATTTCACTGTGGTCCATTTATATAAAACCTATATACTTATCTATATTCATGTATAACTATGGGAATACGGAGAGAATACACACAAGACTGTTAAATTAGAGAAAGAAGAGGGACTGTATTTTTTTTTTTTTTTTTGCTTTTTTTTGAGACAGGGTCTCGCTTTGTAGTTCAGGCTGGCCCTGAGCTCACTATGGTGCCCAGGCAAGCCGCCGCGAACTCAGCAATCCTCCTGTCTCTGCCTCCCGAGTGCTGGGAATACAGGCTGTATTTTTCTTATATATACACATCTATTAAATTTCTTAAAAGTAGCTATGTATTGGTGGTATAAAAATGAACAAAAGCAAAAAAAGATAAGGAATTCCCAAACAACAATAAAGCAAAAAATATAGCAGGAAGTTTATCAAAGATAATGGGAGAACATCATTTCAAGAATATGCCCCAGGGGCCGGAGGGTTAGCTCAGTGGTTCCGGCGCCTGCCTCGCAAGCGCAAGGTCCTGAGTTCAATCCCTGGTAACCACATATAATGCTGGGCGTGGAGACACGCCCACCAACAATCAACACCGCATACCACAGTGCCGGACGTGGTGGCTCACGCCTGTAATCCCAGCACTCGAGAGGCAGAGACAGGAGGATTGCTGAGTTCGCGGCGGCTTGCCTGGGCACCATAGTGAGCTCAGGGCCAGCCTGAACTACAAAGCAAGACCCTGTCTCCAAAAAAAAAAAAAAGAATATGCCCCAAACTTTAGAAGCTGACCAGAGCTGTCTAGTACTTTAGAGCAGTAACTCTGCCCTTTATATCTTTGCATGCCCAGCTTATTCTTCTTCTGTGTGTTCTATAGGTAACTCGGGACCAGATGAAGGTGTTTATACAGCAGGAATTCAAGAAAGTTCAGAAAGTCATTGCTGATGAGGAACAAAAAGCCCTTCATCTAGTGGATATCCAGGAAGCAATGGCCACGGCTCATGTGACTGAGATTCTTGCAGACATCCAGTCCCACATGGACAGGCTGATGACTCAGATGGCCCAGGCCAAGGAACAACTTGATACCTCTAATGAATCAGCTGAGCCAAAGGCAGAGGTAAATGAAAATGCCCACTATCATTAGTAGCAGGATAAACAGAACCTGATTGGCATATTTGTCAGTACCTAACATGCCCCTTGTAATCCCTGATCATGAATGAATTGAAATGTAGATATGATTACAAGTGTTTCAACTGATGTGTGACCTAGTACAGAAGTACACTATTGGCCATGAAGGCTTATACTCAGCAGCTGAACCTGGCAAAGTGTTATTGACTTTGACTTGAAGGAGTTTAGGCAGTGGAGAAGATACTAAGTTCAGTGAAAGAGAAGCAGAAGTCAGAATCAGAGAAGAGGGTATGAGACACCTCCCAGGTTGTTACATGAATGTGTAAATAAAGTCACTATAGAAATGAGAACTGGGTTGAAGGGGAAACAAGTCAGGAAGCAGAGCACAAAGCAAGCCAGAATGAAGGGTGTTTGGACTTCTCTGTAAATAGTGAAAAGGTGCTTTCAGGCTGGAATCTGTATGGTGTTAACTTTATAAATTGGTAATATAACTGCTGGATTAGGAGTGGAATGTGGGGGCCAGAGGGTTAGCTCAGTGGTTCCGGTGCCTGCTTCGCAAGGCAAAGGTCCTGAGTTCAATCCCCGGTAACCACATACAGTGCTGGGCGTGGAGACTCATGCCACCAACAATCAATACCACATACCAAAGTGCTGGGCATGGTGGCTCACGCCTGTAATCCCAGTACTCAGGAGGCAGAGACAGGAGGATTGCTGAGTTCAAAGCTTGCCTAGGCTACATAGTGAGCTCAGAGCCAGCCTGAACTACAAAGCGAGACCCTGTCTCAAAAAAAAAAAAGAGTGGTATGTGGAGCCAGGTGCTGTAGGTCATATGTATAGTCCCAGCTGCTTAGCAGGCTGAGAGGGAACATCATTAAGTCCATTGAATTTGAGACCATTCTAAACAGTACAGCAAGACCCTGTATCTAAACAAAACAGTACAAGGGTGTCATGTACACTGGAACATTGTGAAGATAAAGACAAAACCAGTGTTTGAAAGATACAAGCTAGATTTGAATCACTGTGCAGATGTTACTTTTAACATGTTACAAAATGGTGGAGGAGGGGGTCATTGTGTGACTCAAAAAGTTCAACCAGAGTTAACTCAGTAGATCAGCAACATAACTTTTTCAAATTAGACTCTCATTCATTCTGTGTATTGATTAGGTTGTTCTTTGAAAAATAAAGATTTGATTTTGTGAATATCTCCTTTTATTTTTATTTCAGAGAATTAATTCAGTGTTTTCACATCATTAACTGTCCTTTAGGCACCTCAACTGTTGGAATTGCTCTTAGCTGACAAAGGATGAGGATGGAGACAAAATAAGCTATTAAAAATAATAAGTAGCATTCAGCTTGCTAGACCATGTTCAGAGAGCTGTTATCATTTAATAGCTTTTGTTCCAGTTAATCTGGTAACTTATTGGTTAGAGCAAATATCCAGTACCTCTCTTTCACTTAGCAGAGAATGTCTTTTTTTTTCCTCTGCACAGTATGGAATATTGTTTTTAAATCACTTAAACATTTTGAATTTATCCAAAAGATTTCCTCATCAACATTTTATTATGAAAAATTTTGAACATACAGCAAAGGTGACAGGATTTTACAATTATAGTTATAGATCTACCACCTAGATCATCATCTGTTAATATTTTGCCATACTTTCTTCATTATATGTCTGTCTTCCCAACCTTCCACTCATCAATTAATTTTATGTTTAGCACTAAAGCAAAATGAAATTTCTGATTCTGAGTAAGAACCATGAACACGTTCCATTTTACTCTTTACACCAATTACAGCAAAAATCTCTGAACAACAGTCTCCTACAAGAAAAGGGGGAAAAGATGTCATACTGATGAGAGGACTTGGAATTTAAAGAACTGTAAGACAGTGAATTACCTGGAATTTTCCTTGCTTCCTTCACATCCTTTCCCCTGTGTTCTGCAAACTGGAACCACTAGTGAATAGAGACCCGAATCCCAAAAACATCTCCAAGAAAAGCCTGCTATCTTAGAGAGAAACCTTTTGACTATACCCTCCCATTCTGGAGATGAATACCATGAATAAAAAGCTACTTTCCTCCTTAAGCCCCATTAACAGTACTGCAGAGGAACTGATGGACTGAAAATCTGTTTTATACTTTCCTTGGGTAGTAAGGTGTCTGTTTTTCATAGAACCAGTGAGTGAAACTTAGATTTCTGCCTTTACCCTTACCCCTGTCAATAATGAACAGTGCTTTTCTCCCACACACCTGAAGGAAGAACTCTCATTTTGTTCCTGCTGCTGTTAACAGTAAGGAAGTATACCCTCCCCTGTAGAGAAGGTAGCGGGAGCACACAGGTCCTTCATCTTACCCCTACACCAAGCAGACATTGCCCTTCCCTTGCTTTTTCAGTGGCTGGAACTTTACCTTCCACCACTTCTCTATAATAATGATTTGGTGCCTCTCATTCCTCAGCTAGCTCTGTGGAGACCCTAGAGTGGAGAATGATCCTCTGAGGGGGGTGTAGCAAAGTAGCATTGCAGAAACTTTGTAAACTAAAGTGACACTTGAACTATGGGCTTCAAAAGTGATCCAGGACATGTATTCAGGAGCTAAACAGGTTAACTACCTGGCAAAATAGGTAGTCAATAAATTATTTCTCTTTTTTAGTAACTTGTCATATGACTCAATATATCCAGGAATCAGCCTAAATTACTCATTATACAATAAAATCTGAATTCTAGGGCTTTTGTTTTTTGTTTTTTTTTGGTACTGGGGATTAACTCCAGACCCTGCACTTTTGAAGAAGATGTGGTGCCACAGAGCTGAATATGCAGCCCTTAAAAATCTCAATTCTAATGAGGAAATATATGCCAACACTTAGATGATACAAGTTTTGGGAATATCAAAGAAGAAAAGCAGTCATAAAAGTGTCTCAGTGAACACTTACAAATACCCTGGAAACAAAGGAAAACTAGAAAATAGTATCAAAGAAATAGAAGATATGAAAAACAACCAAAGAAAAATTTAGAACTGAAAAATACAGTAACTGACACAAAAAAATTCACTGCAGGGGCACAATGGTAAATTTGAGATGACAAAAGAAAGCCAGTTGGTAAATGTGGAGATAATTTAATGTTGATCCAGTCTAAACAACCAAGAAAATAAAGATTGAAAAAGATTGAACTCAGCTCCTGTGATCTGTGGGGCAACAATTAAAAATGTATAACATTAACAAGAGGAATGAGGGGCTGCAAAATGTGCAAAGAAATAATGGTTCAAAATTTACAGCATTTGGTTGTGATATATAAACCTATAGATTTAAGAAGCTAAGTGAACCCGAACAATATAACATCTTTAAGAAATCAGTTTCCAAACATGTAAAAATGAAAACTAAAGAGAAAGAAAAAGTCTTGAAAGCAGAGCAGCTAAAATGACATTCTAGCTGTGGGAAGCAGGGAGTTGGTATATGCCTCCATTTATAAGTGTGATGTATGAACTCTTACAAGTAATTTGGATGTAGTTTTTATTTATTTAAAGGCTTTCAATGGCTTTTGTTAAATTCGTTTTCAAGTGTTTGTTTTGATGCTATTGAAAGAATTGCTTTTAAATTTTATTTTTTAAGACATTTTATGTTATATACTTCTTTTTTTTTTCTTTGACACTGAGTTTTGCTATATTTTCTGGCCATCCTCAAACTCAAATAGTCCTCTTGCTACATCTTGCATAGCTGGAATTACAAACATGCTTCCTCACCCAGTTTACAGTTGATTTTTAGGTATTAACCTTTTGTCATTTAATCTTGCCAGATTCACCCATTAGTTGCAACAGTGATTTTATAGATTTTCTGGAAACAGTGGCTGTGTTATCTGCAGACAGAGACAGATCTACTTCTTCCTGTCCAGTTTCTCTGGCAATTACTTTTTTTTCTTGCCTTATTGCAGTATCCAGACCAGTGATGGTGAATCTTGCAGAGCATGTAGTGATAACAAACAGTGAGCCGAGGCACTCGTGCCATCCTCACTGCCACTGCTTTAGGGCCTTTCGTATAGTACCTGACATAATGGTAAGAGTGAACATCATTATTTGGTCTCAGTCTTGGAGAAAAAGCATTCACTATAATAAATATGATGAGTTTTGTAGATGCTCTTTACCAAATTGATGAAACTCCCCTTTGTTCTTAACATGATGAAGTTTTTTTTTTTTTTTTTTTTTTTTTTTGAGACAAGGTCTCGCTTTGTAGTTCAGGCTGGCCCTGAGCTCACTTTGTAGCCCAGGCAAGCCTGGAACTCAGCAATCCTCCTGCCTCTGCCTCCCGAGTGCTGGGATTATAGGCCTGAGCCACCACGCCCAGCACTGTGGTATGTGGTATTAATTGCTGGTGGGCATGAGTCACCACGCCCAGCATTGTATGTGGTTACCAGGGATCGAACTCAGGGCCTTGCGCTTGCGAGGTAGGCGCTGGAACCACTGAGCTAAATCTCCGGCCCCATGATGAAGGTTTTTATCCTGATAGTACTGAATTTTGTCAAATGCTTCTTCTGAACCTATTGAAATATCTTAGGTTTTTTTCCATTGTTTGGTTTTAACTATTAGTTATACTACTTAATTTTACAATATTAATCTAGTGTTGCATTTTTGAGATAAAATTTGGGTTCACTTTTTATAATATTTTATTAAGCATTTTTATGTCTTTGTTCATGGGGGATTTAAGTCTGCAATTTTATATTTTTAGAATGTCATTGTCAAGTTTTTGTATTTGGCTTCATGTGGCTTTCTCTTTTTTGCCAAATTTATTTATATCATTTTATGAAAATCTTTCTCAAAGTCAAGTATTAAAACTGTCTTTTAAACTTTTTTCATTACTAAAAAATGAAATGTGTTTATGAGCATTTCCATGTTTTGTCCAATTTTTGAAAGGAGATTCTTATTGCACTGAGATATGCCAGAAAAAGTTGGTTTGTATGAAGTCACTAAAAATGAAATATGCATAGCTGTGTTTTTGCTAGAAACTTGAAATATGTATCTTTACATTTTTTGATCCTGTTAAGATATTTTCTTAGAAAATGTGGCCTGCTTGGAGTTGCATAACATATGTGTGGTATAAAGATCCAGCACATCTGTACTGTGCCATTTAAAATGTCCAGCTTCACACTTTATAGTGAAGGGAATACTGTTTAAAAGAAGTTGGATGCTTGTTTCTTGTATTTGCATGTTTCATCTACAGTCAAAACTGTCACCAGTTTAAATAGCTCATTTTACTGAATTGTGTGGAAAGCATTCAAATTCTCATGAAAGCAACAGTTGTCTCTCTTGCACCTATTTTTGTTATTTAAGTGAATGTGTCCTTATAATTTCAAGTTCAGCTGAATAAACAGTCTTGACATTAAAGTTGTTTGGATCTTAGTGAACAGCATTTCCCCTGGTGGAAGTATGAATAAGAAGTTGCTCTAAATTGTAGCGTGCCAACCAGAAATGTTGAGGATGCTTTAAGGAGGGATTCAGGAGCACTGCCAAATCTAACAAGCCATCTAAATGGAAGTAGGTGTATAATACACTCTCACTTCTAATATTCTTGAAATCAGAATTAATGTATAATAGGAAGAGAAATTGATTTTAAATCCTGCTGTATTTGTCCACCCTCTTTTCCTATTTACTTTATGCCTTGTTGTGCCTTTGGTGCAATGGATGCAGAGCTGAACAAAACATGATTTTCATCCTCAAGGGGTTGAAACTGAAAGGGAAAATCCGGGTGGTGGTGTCATCATGAGCTTTCTTCTCTTAAGTGCTGGCCTAGAAGGATGAACTCTATGGATGTGGAGTTCAGAGGAAGATTACTCCACTCCCACTTAGTGAGGAAGTGTCTGAGTAAGGCTTGATATTAAAGGATAGATAGGTATTAGGCTTTAGAGGTAAATGTGTACAATTTGAGTAGCAGAAACAGCATCTGTATATGTTATACTTGCAAGTTAGTGGTCATCTCAGTGGCTACTGACCTAATCAGAGTGAGCGGAAAACACACATGCACATCCCCATTCTCCAGTTCCACAGAACTCAGTTTCTTAAACGATAAATGTCTTTAAGATTGTCTCTGCTCTTGCTCTTTCAGTGATTTTCCCACTTTTCTCTATTGTCAACCTGTGAAAATTCTTACTCTTCAAGTGACATTGTAAATATAACCTCTGTGAAGCCTGCCCCAAGTTCTCAAGGAGACACAATACTCTTCACTTCCCTTTTGACTCTCAGATTGTTGTGCTTACGTCTTTGTTAGATCCCTTAGCATATAACCATAGTTAACTGTCTTTCTGCCTGTCTCCCATGTTCCTAATTGGGAGTTTGTAGGTGGTTCAATCATTATGGGTTATTTAATCTTTAGCACCTATGTATCTTAGCTTCTTAATGAGCCATACTGAATCACCACTGAAGTTGTTAGAGATCCTTTATTAAGAGTATCCTGTGTCTCAGGAACTGGGCTCAATAGTTGTAAGAGGTATTCTCTCCTCTTGTCCATCCTATGATAAAGAGAGAGTAATAGGACTAGTTTACAAAGTGGGAAATTCAAGTTGAAAGGAGAGAAATCACTTGAGTAGAGTAACAGATCATATGAGGGACAAAGTCAGGATTTGAGTGAGAATGTCTGGTTTCCCCTTCATTGTCCTTTATACCATCAGGAGTCATTCATTCATTCATTCATTCTCTGAGGACTGCAGAGGTACATTCTCTACTGAGACCATAGCTGAATAACTAAGGATGTGAAAGATACTGTGTCACTGAAAGGATGTGAGCTCTTGAAAAGGGTCACGGCATTTGAAAGACATCGTTTGATCACAGAAGGAGGCTCAAAGGAATCATCTTTGATCGATATTGATAAAGTTAGGTTGTGAGAATGCAGTGCCTGGAAAAATCACATTCACATTATTTTTGTAGAGTGGACAAGAAAAAGAAGTCAGTATTTGGCTAAAAAATGAAATAGGTTATTCAACACTAGAAATACCCTCTTACAGAAAAGAAAGTCTATGTTTAGATTAATCAGCTTGCCCAAGGGCACATACTTAAAAAGTACCAGAGCATAGACTAGAATCCCAATTTTCTGAGACCCAGTTTGGTACACTTTAGTATCCTATAAGGGTTGCTATGTTCATGTTTAGAGATAAAAATGCTAGAGAATGGCAGAAATGAGTCTTTAAAAGAAACAGCTTGATACTTTTGGAGCTGGTCAGCTTTTGCCTAAGACCTGCTGCTATTTTGGGGCTTTCCATTTGTCCAGAACTGAAGACTGCCAGCCATACAAATAAAAAAAGCAAGTCTATTATTCAGATCTCCTAGGTCAGAGCATTCACATCTCTGCTTACAAGGGCAAATTATCACTTATTTCTGCTGGGCAGTTTGAATATAAGGTTTATACTAGATCTTGAATTAGTCCTTAGATATCCACTGGTTTGTTTCTCTCTCTTTTTAATGTGTAGTCTTTGCCTTCAGATTGGGAGAAGAGAAGGAGAAGAAAAATCTAAATCGGTTTCTATGAGTGATAATTTCTAATGCTGTTTCTTTTTGTTGTCTTGCAGGGCGATGAAGAAGGACCCAGGTAAGAACACATTATTATTGCTTGTCTTTTCTCAGAGTTGAAGTGGCGTGACATTTGTGGCCTTTAATGCCCCACAAAATATGGGCAGCCAAGGAAATAGCACAGAAAAGGGATCTCCATCTTAAGCCAAGGCTTTGAAAATCTTATTTTTTAAGACTTCCATCTCCTTCATTCTCTCTGTCATTTCCTGTCTGTAACCTTCAGATAAAGATAGACTTGAAAGCTGTAATGACAGTGACTTTGCCTTATTCTTTAGCACATTCAGAATACCCTAAGAAAAAGTCAGCACTATATTTAAATGGTAATTAGGCTATCAGGTGGACCCACTAAGTAAACTTTTGCATTGCTGTCTTTTAATTTTAATTTGATTTTCTAGTGGACTCCAGATCTAATATTCTTTATTTCTGACCTATAATACCTTTTCATTTGACCTTAAGATACCAATACACGAGTCCTAGGTCGTAAGTATGCAAATTTTTGTTTAGGGAAAAAATGCCTTTGTTCTTCTCTGCATCCACAGTTAGATGACATTTGAAAGTATGTTTCCTTGTTGCCTCAGCCTTGCTGTGCACCTGGACTTTGATTTACTGACTTTTCTGTGTTCTGCTCAGTTAGTGCAAACAGACTCTTCAGAACTGCTGCAGTTGTACCATCAGCACAGTTGAGGGGAGGGGATTTGTACCAAACAAAATGTAAGGTCTAGACAGACCCTGTCCGTCAAGTAGGCTCAAAAACATTTGAACTGGGAATATCAGAAAGGTCAGTCAAGCCACTGCAATTCAGATTTTATTTCTAGCAGAAATACTTTTTTTTTCCAAGAAGGCTTTAAGTAGAACCTCGGTGTATAAAATGGTGTATAAAATTTCTCTACTAAAATTAGAGCCACTATTAGTAAACCATCATTCTGTGTCTATAGACCTGAAGAGCTTCTCCGGAGACCAGTGTTTCTCAGAACTCAGTTCCTGAGAATCTACTTCAAGAGCCTCATTAAAAGAAACTGCAGCTAAATGAATTCGTGACGTTATCTTACTGGTTCCAGTATTTGGCGCTTCTTTGGTTTTATTTTAAACCAACAAATACAATTGCTTCTTTTTTCTTTTTCCCTGCCCACATCATGAGCCCCCGGGATAGTTAAGAGGTTCCAAACATTATTCCATATCGCCATGTGACAGTGCTTTCTTCCTCTGGAAACGGTTCTCATTCTCTGCTGTGAAGTGCTAAGGAACTGTCCAGCTCCATTTCCGCTATTGCTAATGTCCCAGGTGCCCATTTTAAACTAACTCCATCTTCCAGACATTCTCACGAACAGGCTCCTTCTGTGATGTGATTTCCTCTTTCTTCCCTCTATCCCTCCCTCTCTCCGTACCTATCTTCCTTCATTTATCCACTTAAATTATTTTTTGACCCCATCACATATCAGGCACTGTGCTTCATACTGGGTATATATAGTACATAGGGCAGGCTAGAGGCAGGTGCTCACCATGGGCAGTGCTGTGATAAGCCAAGTGGAGGCTGCATGAGGAAAGGCTCTGGAGCTGTCTGGGGATCCGGGGAAGCTAACCAGAAAAGGTTATCCATAAACAGAGGTCTGGACGATGAAAAGGCAAGTAGGGGAGGATCAAGATCAGTTTTTGTAGTAGAAGGAAAAACAGAAAGGTCTTCATAGAAAAGAGTAGAACAAGGAAAGCAGAGCACAGGTCATTTAATGCCCTATAGTCTTTTTCAAGGTGTTTTGAGCTCTATCCTAAAGTCAGCAGGAAGCCTTTAAAGAATTGTAAATAGGAATTAACATGAGCAGGTTTCTGTTTTAGAAGTCTTCTTGCCTTTGGAATGAAAAATAAATTGGAGATAGTGCAGGGGCTGTAGTTGGACTAGGGGTCATAATATATTTTATGGCCTGTAACAGAAAACCTTTAGCTAAGTATTTATAAAGAAAAGAGATTTCTTTAGTTCAGAGTTCTGACGTTGCATGGCTGTAGCACAAGTATCTGCATTGGTTCTGGTGAAGGCCTCATGATGGAAGGTACTACCTCCCTTGTAGCACCTAATTTTCTGGGCACTCATCCAGGCTCATAAGACCTGCTTTAATCCCTTGTTAGGGTGGTGCTCCCTTGACCTGATCACCTTCAACAGGCCTGATGCCTTAAATGTTCTACCACCTTTTAGCATCTCCACACTGGGGGCAATGTATTCAGCACATGAACCTTTAGGGCTCAGATCACATCTAAATCATATTATTTGACTAGCGGTGATGGGGGCCTAAATCAGAATCATGTTCAGTTATTGACCCGGTTTTTAGGATTTGCACACAAGTTTGGTTTAGTCACTGAGTTCTCCTTGACACTTCATCTCTTTTATTCTCAAAACTCGCTCTGACTCCTTAAAATCTAGGTTAAACACAGATCTATACCTTTCCCAGAAAGGCTCCGACAGACTACATAGAGAAATGACTCTGGAGTTAGAATGGAAGCTCCACAGGAGACCAGTGGCATTTCTGTCTTGGAGAGCCTGATGAGGCTGAAACACTCATTTTATCTTCACAGACACATGCCAGAGTCACTGATTAGAAGAACACAGGGACTTCATGAAAAGATTAATATTCCTTTCAGAGATATCATTGAATATGCGACTCTGGCTTAGAGTTTAATTGCAGAAGCGTCATGTCATTTTGACAAGGCAGTGGTGAGGCGTAGTTTCCTTACTAGCAAAGGTGTCAAACTGTCTCCCTTGAGTCAGGCTGCCATGGATGTCAGCAGGATTCTCTTGGTGTAGAACTTGACAAAACCTCTTTGGGTACAGTGAACACTTGAAGAACATGTTCCAGTTTGGCAGAAAGAAGGGAGAGGATTCACTTTTTTTAACCTTTAAATTTATACTGGTCTATTCCATTCAGTTTATTTGTATTGAATATCATTTGGTTTAATTTACTCCAATTAACACTTCAGTGCAGATTGTCTTTGATCTGAAATTTCTCATTTATGATGTACATTTTACCATTTCAACAAGCCAAAACAGAATTTTGTTCCAAAGGCTTTTGTACTGCTGACAGATTAAATGACAGTTTGATATGTTAGGGAGGCAGAAAGAAAATGTAGGTCTCTCTACACAGACTGTAGATGAGAAATGTATTTTGGTGACCTTGAGTTCTAGTTCTGCTTGAACCCCTATGTCTGTATCATCTTTGCTAGCATTCTTTCTCCACAGTAGAAGGGAAAGAAAAAAATTCCTGTCCTATAGAAACACACTTTCCTATAATAGATCTTCTTCCCTTTCTACCGTCCGGAGTCTTTGCTTCTCTTCTCTTTCTGCTATGACTTCTCAAACGGTTTGACATAAGGTGTCGTGATTCTATGGTTTTGCTCATGTCTGTTTCTTGCCCTGAGTTTTAGTGTACAGTTATCTTGCTAATTAAAATAATAGTAATCACAGCTACCAAATATTCAAGGCTTATGGTGTCCAAAACTGCTTCATACATATTAGCATTTAATCCTTGTAAAGATTATGGTATAGTCAAAGAAAGAAATGCCTGGAGAGATTAATTTACCCCAGATTGCAAGGCTAACAAGTGACAGAACTTGATAATCTTCTAGTTTCAGGGCTTGTGAACTCAAAAGTCCCTTGGATTGTCTCCAGCGGGCCAGCATGCTTCCCCTGTGGATCTGTTGGAGAGCCCCCCTGACTTCACATGCAGTCCACAGGCACCACGTTGGTCTGGTCCCACTAATTTCTGAGCTCCCACTTCTCTAACATTGAATTGCTGACTTGGGTTTCTTCAAGCAGCTCCTCAAGAGAGAAGGCTACCAGGCTGTCTGTGTCATTAGATAGAAATATTTCTTTGTCGCATCTTTACAGTATCCTCACAATATCAGCAAGGTGTGCTGCCTGGGGAGCAGCCAGCTGAGCCTTCCTTTGACCCCACATAACAGCTGTCCATCGCACACCATGTGGTAAGTTATCCCTCAGATCTGCAGTACATAGTCATATGTCTAGCAAGAGTTCTCAGAGGGCATAAAGGAACAAACGTTCTAGTATGTAGAACATGGATATTCATAGCTGTGGAGTCATCTTGCAAGAAGGTGTCTTTGAAACCCAGAATGATTTTTTTTCAAGCAAAAAAGCAATTTACACTTTTGGCAGCAATTTTCTCTCTTCTCATTGCTATTATGGAAGATCTTGTGTTCACTCCCTACAGATTGGCTCCTCTATTCCTGCCAGAGACTGCTGAGAAGTAATATATATTCAAGGAGGGGAGGTGGCAGTATGATCTGCTAGTGTGAGAGCAATTGTGTCGTGGGAAGACATTAGAGAAGGGAAGACCCTTAAACTGCTGTGCTCAGAGGAGAAAGAGCAAAATGAGGATTAAATTTTGATTTGCTATTGAGTTTTTCTGTAATTAAAAAAACTAAAAAAATTGAAAATGGCCTTACTATTAATAACAGCCATAAATGGAGCCTCTGTAAAATTTTTCTTCAAAGCTGGCTGTTACTTAGGCAAAAAAGCTATTGCTGAAATCAGTGTGAATGTGACCCATGGTGATTGTGTGATCAGACAGGAAGCATGTTGTGAAGGAGCAGGAGTGAGAGAAGTCAGCACACCTTACTTCCATTCTTGCGTTTGCCTGTAACTCACTGTGTGACCATAGGCAAGTCATTTTAACTCCTCGTACTCTGTTGTTAACTTCCTTGTAAATTCTGGTTTCATTTCTTTGCACCCCTACTTCTGGCTTCTTTTGGAGATAAAATTGTGATGAGAAACACAACTCAAATATATCAGGCATGGCATAGAAGGAATCGCTTACAGATTAAGTAATTTGGTAATATTTTTTTAATTTCTATTTTGCTTCCTTAAAAATTATTTTGGGGCCATATGATAGGCAGCACCCCTCACAATGACTGTAATTTCTTAGATAGAGCATTTCTCTTTCTGACTACTTAGAAGCTGTAAAATAAGATTAAGTTAGTTAACACTCTTAAGTTTCTTTTGTCTTCTTATTTAAAATTCACAATTTGGTTGTTGCTATCTTCATTTTGGGAGGCCTATCTGGAAGCCAGAGAAATTTGTTCTGCTATTTGTGACAGAGAGTAGAACTATCAGGGCTGCTTATTATGCATAGGTGCAGAGTCTCGGTGTGCTTCAGCATAGAGAGTGTCTTTTATCTCCAACATTTCTGTGTTACAGACTGAGCTGACTTTGGTTTCCCATGCTGCAGTGGATAGTTCGCCCCTACTTTAGTCAGTTGTGCTGCCTACCTGTACCAAGCACAAGCCTCCTAGTTAAAGTAATTGATTTTCAGAAGTCTGTCTGTATGAGTCACAGCTTTATTTTGTGCATGTTTTTTATGAACTAGAATATCCACTCACAATTGGAAAATGCTGCTGAGATACAGCTGACTTATTTCATCTGCCTGCAAATGGAAATGTGTCGGGGAGCAGCTTATCTTCTACCACACAAATACATCTGTCTACCTTTTCTGGTTCATCCTACTAAGGAGAAGCTCAGTAGGAAGGGCTGTACATGCATTTGCATGTTGTGGCTCTACTCTGACCAACTTCTCTGTTTGCCATCCAAGCCAGTAGTTAGGATGCTTTGTATATGTGACCTCAGAGCTTATCTGGATAATACTTTTACCAGTATGAAAGTATGGAGTTAGAAAAATTATCCATTCTTGAGATCATGTAGCTAGAAAGTGGTAGAGCTAGCATATATAATGATCCTTGTAAAACAGATACAGTGAGTGTAGAGTTTGGCACAAATACCTCAGAATAAAGAATCAGAAAAGATAGCATTTCTCCTGGATTTGGACAGATGTGTAGAGCTAGGCATTTTGATATGGAAAGAACAGAAAGGGTACTAAGCAGAGATTGTCCACGGCAAAGACTCAGAGGAGTGAAAATGCTTATGTGTGAGGACCAGTGAGTAACTGGGCGGGAAGTGAGACTGAAAAGCGGATTATGTGCAATTTGTAAGGGTACCTGGTGCGCTGTGCTGAGGCATCAAAAGACCTCTACCTTCTCCTGCTACACTTTACCTCGACTGCACCATCACCTTGAGAAAGACAGACTTCTGAATCTCAGGGGTTTCTCCCTACAGTTAGATCTCATACTTTGTTATGGGTAAATTGTTTGCTTTCTTTATGCTTCAAAAATCTCATATCTTATACTTAAAAGGACAAATACGCTATGAAACATTGAAAATATTCTCCTTTGGGGTTTGACATTTTAGATGGAAAAGTAAGCAACTGAGATAAAGGAGTTGTAATAGGAAATTGTTCTTTGATTTTTGTTATATCCCTATTTTGACAGTTCATTCATGCCTTCCTCTAATTAAAATCAAGTTTGGAAAATGGTTATATAAATCCTTCTAAACTGATGGAGAAAAGCATTACTAAAGCATCAACAGTTTGCATGTATAAGACAGGTGTTTTGCTTAAAAGCTACTTGGACAGTTAAACTGGTAAGAAAGCATATCATGTTGGTCACTGAGTTAAATCTGATGCTAAAATGTCTGGCCACGGTCTAGCTTTCTTTTTCCTAGTTTGTCTTCATAGACATTTTGGACTGGCGTTAAACAGATTAGGTTTAGGTAGTCATAAATATCTGTGTTTTAAGAATAACTAAACTTGATGTCCTTGGTTATTCCCCTTCACCTGTGGGCACTCAAAGCAAAATTCTTGTTCATAGTGTCTTTTTATTTTAGGAGAAACCTGCTTGTCTCACGTATCTTTCTGCTTTTTCTCAGTGAGAGGCAGACAAGAGGTCAATAATTCCATTTCCCCAACAATTTTTAAGGGTTTTTCCTTTTTTTTTTTTCTTTTGTAAGCTCTGTGTGGCTGAATTATACTCACCTTTTTATCCAGAATTTACGGCAGGCATCAGTAACAGAAGCTGGGACCACAGGCTGGTGGGTTTTTTTCTTCCTTTTCCCCTTGCTATGAGGTTTTGAGTCACTAAGTACAAGTTTCCTTACCATTAGAACAATATGGATGTGGTGTCAGAACTTGAGGAAAGGTAGACAAAACCTTAGATAAAACTAAAAGGTAAGATTTTTGCCATGGGTCAGAATGTACTTATTTATACCTATTACCTAAACATAGGTGGTTGCAGGTTCATGGAAGAAGTACTTGCTTATCAACCTGCAAGGATTTCAGGGGAGGAAAGCACTATCTAATGCAGGTGCCTCTTCCTACTCCTTAGCACCACCACTTGTTCCCTGTAGGTTGCAGTGTGGTTGTAAATTGAAAAGCATTTTGTTGCCTTGGTGAGTACATTTTCCCTTATACTCGAGTTCCATCAATTCTATTTAAAGGAGGTGAGATCGAGCGTGAGAAAAACAGAACAAGGAGGGAGGAGCTGACAGAACTGCAGTGAATCCGGAAAGAGAAGCAGTTTTTTAGCTACTTTGGCTGCTGGATGCATCTTGGCCTGGATGCTGTGGAGCAGCACACTGTTTGATCCTACATGAGCTAATATGATCCAGATTAGGATTGAAATTCACCAACATACCAACTTTGTTCTAACTTTCAGGATTATCTAGGATTAGTACCTAACTAGCAATAATTTTGAGATGTGGTGTTAGAATGTGAAGAAAGGTATTGTCAGAGGTATTGAATATTTGAGATATTGAATGGGAGCTAGACATATATATACACACACACATATACATATATATATACACATATGTGTGTGTGTATATATATATATATATATATATATATATATATATATAAAATCTCAAAGCTTTAAAACTACAATGTGAAACAGTTATTCTAATCACCTTTCTGTATATGCAGAAATTGATATTAGAAGAGGTTATGACCTTATCATACATCTAGGAAGTGATACAGCAAGGATCAGAACCAAGATCTGTGTTTTCATTCATTACACAACACTGCTTTTGTCAGGAGGTAGAAGGTTTATATCTTCTGACTCATTACTTGGGAATAAGTAAAGCTGATGGATAGAATTGTGACAAGCAGTAGGAATTTGGCATGTTTATAAGAAAAAAAGCTTTTCTTTCAGATTTTCTTTGTTGAAGATTAAAGTTTGAAAAAAAAATTGAGGTAGGGCTTGCCAGGTAAGTGCCTAAGGTAGAATGTACGCAACTCTCTTCCCAGACAGGTAAACATTAGTTTACTTCCTGGCTTTTGTGAAGCCAGCAACTGCTATTGACTGTTCTGAAAGAGCCACTGTTCACCCAGTGGCAGGTGCGGGCCAATCATTGCCATGGCAACAGCAGGAGAAGCAAGCAGTTTAATTCTAGAACTGATAATTAACTAGGGGGTGGGGTGGAGGTGGGGAGAGAAATGGGGGATAATTGTTTCAGGAGGGAAAACTTAGCAATTACTGGCAAGCTGCATAGATGAAAAGGCCAGACACAGATGTTCCAGCCCAGCATGTCCCTAACATTCAGCACTCAGCCCTTCTGGTAACACATTTTTGATAAACTAAAATAAAGGGTTGGGTTCCCCTCAGCCAACCAAGTCTTTTTAAAGAATCACAGGAAGAAAAAAATGCCACAACATAGGCCATGAAAAGAAGTGCAGAGGGCCATGTGATTCTCCTAAATGATAGTACCCAGCAAGAAGTAATCCAGAAATGCTATCTAAACTCCACAGGAAGAATTCATGCTTGGGGATAAAATAGAGCCCACAAAGCATACTGAGTTTCTACTTTGTGAATGGAGTGAGACAAGAAAGGAGGATTTGTAGACGTGATCAAATAGTATAGGTACTTGATCATCATAGCATTAATTTATCAGCCCTTTGGGGACTATATTAATGAAAGTAGCCAGCTACTCACATGAAAGATTAGGTGTCTTGTGTGATCCTTATAGAAGCCTGAGAAGATGGCACTACTGTTATTCTCACAGCAAAACCAGAAATGTTCAGTACTTTGGCCAAGGTCACAGAGCTAGTAAGTCATTATACTGAATCCTGTTATCCTGTTGGGATCATTTATAAAATAGAATCTGTACAACTCATTGGGGAAATCCTGTACCTACTGTCAAAGAGACTTGTAGATAATGTACTGTATAATCAAAAGGAAAATATTTTTTCTAATAAAACATCATAAGCTTGAAAATAAAAATTGCTGAAAGGAAGCAACTAGAGAATGTTCAGTTGTGCATTTGAAATCTCTTAGGCACACAGCTCAAGATTAGCCCTAGATCCCAAACCCAATCAGTCGAGTAAGTGCAAGTCCTGATTTTTGTCTTAGTTTGTTTCTGTGACTCAGGCTGGGTTAAGACTTAGAAGAAGAGATAAATTAATGACATTGTGCAATTCAAAGAGTCTGCCCAAATCTTCACTAATGATCTGTTGCAACCAAACTTCTGTGGCATGTATTTTTTAGTAGCACATGGTAGGAATTGATGGTATTCCTTTGTGGTGGGTGGGTGGGTATAGGGAGTTACTTTAAAACAGGGACTTTTACAGGGAGTAGAAAAACAACATGTATTCAGCAGTATTTATGGAACATTACTTTATTCTGTAGCCTTATATTGGTGCTAGGCATACAACTGTACACAAAACATTCACGTTCCCTGCTTTCAAAGAGTTTGCATTTTAGAATCTCAAGAGTTTAGGGATACAAATAGTGTGTAATTTTAAAATGCATTTTTAGAAGACCTATTAGTTTTTCTTTTAAGACTATTAAAATAAAAATCTTACCCAGTTCCTCTGGCTGGTCAGAAAAATAGGCAAAAAATAGAATAAGAGTAATATAAATTTATCAACATTACTTAAAACTCCAGGCTTATCCACCACTTTCCAGAGGTTTGACAAGCTAATAAGTTGATGTGTAAGTGAAACAGTATCAGAATTTGTAAGTTCGACTGACACAATAATTACGCTGGAAAATGTAATTTTGCCTGTATAATAGAGATGGGATTACTTCAAGGAGATCTCATTAATATACCATTCATCAACAAAAAGCAGTGTAACCTTTCTCTTATTAGATTAGATCAAGGTCATGATGCAAAAGGCTGTTGAAATAATTGTCAGTCTTTTGTTCTAAGAAAATAAATTAAGTACTGTCTAGAAGTCTAGATATGTAAATTGAAATAATTGAAGCCAAAACAGCCATGACCACTAATTCTGAAATTTCCACAAGCCCCTGTCACTTCCTTTTTTTTTTTTTTTTTTTTTTTGAGACAGGGTCTCGCTTTGTAGTTCAGGCTGGCCCTGAGCTCACTATGGTGCCCAGGCAAGCCGCCGCGAACTCAGCAATCCTCCCGTCTCTGCCTCCCGAGTGTTGGGATTACAGGCGTGAACCACCACGCCCGGCACTGTGGTATGCGGTGTTGATTGTTGGTGGGCGTGTCTCCACGCCCAGCATTATATGTGGTTACCGGGGATCGAACTCAGGTCCTTGCGCTCGCGAGGCAGGTGCCGGAACCACTGAGCTAACCCTCCGGCCCCTGTCACTTCCTTTTAATTCATGTACTTAATGAATTTTATCAATTGTCCATAATGTGTCAGGCAGGCGTGTGGTAGAAAGCACAACCAAAATAGTCCCTATAGCCTATTATCTCTTACTGTATAGAACTGTCTGCAGTTTTGGGGCATATATATTTTCTGTGTATATTTAACTCTGAAAGTTTAAAATATCATCAATCTGCTGTATCCATAAAAGGAAATTCCTCAATACTTCCCAATTTTCCAGGGCTTCCCAAATATATCTGAGTTGTTGGTTTGAAGTTTGTATGGTCTAGCAAGTTTAGCAGAAGCTTCTTATTTACCTATGTCTTGAAATTCTACAAATATATGCTATCATATAATAAAAATTTTAAACAGCCCTGTAGTAATGAGATCTTTTTATTTTCTTTAACATAGTGGTCCCATTTACCAGAAGAGTGTTTTAACCTCTATAATAGAAATGCTCTTTAGAAAGCCTTCCCTAAGATTACTGTGGGGAATGCTGGTTCTTCTCCACTAGATGGTGGAAACTGTGGTTAATGATTTGTCATCCAGAAAGAGGATACATTAGAAATTTCACTACTGTGCCTAGGTCTTGATGCCAAGTGGATTGAATATCAAGATCACAGCTTTCTCAGTTGAAGAGCAAAAGACGAGGACAGTCCTTCAGGAGAATTTCCACCTTTCATTTCCTTACAGGTTATTCAGTCATGTATATAAAGGATCAAGTGTGTATGTCCATTGACCAAAAAAATGTGTACATCAAGAAGAGGAAAAGCTTGTATATATATTTTCATACTAAATTTATTGAGACATCATGAGATTAATACAAGTTACCTTTGGCCTTTACAATTACAAGAAGTGCTCAGTAGCTTCCAGACATTTATTATTACGGCAAACTGCTGAAGTGTGTATACATTTCGGGGGGGGGACGACTCTCTATATATCTCACTTATTTAGAACTGAAATGTGAGAGGATTGGGTGATATAAACTTGTTTTTATAGTGTTCATGAAGACATAATTGTATTTACAACCCAAGATTCAAATATGAATCTTTTAAACAAGCACTTACAAAAAATAACAGTGAAATAAGAAAACTGACCTTTATTCAGCACATTTCCAATTTACAGTGGGTATACAGGTATCCCCTTGTTTTGTCAGTCTAGAGAGGTGTTACATAAATAAGGGAACTACATGAGAGTAAGTGACTTGTCCAAGGTTGTCCAGCTAGAATCAGAAATATCAAGAACAGGAACTTAAAAGAAGGCCTTCTACATTCCATGTCTTTGCTTTCATAACTGTTTTTGTTTAAAATACAATGCCTGTTTTGCTTTTTGTCCTCAAAACACATTTACATATTCCTGACTTCAGCTCTTGAGTAAATAGTATTGCTCTATCTTAAGACTAGCCACCTAGGAATTGTCCTCATTATATCTGTCTTTTATTTTTGCATTAGAAATCCAGTTAACTGGCAAATCCAGTCAGATTTACCCTCAAGTATATTATCATGTCTAAAGACTTCTTACTCTGCTTATTGGTGTAGGTAATCATTGTTTCAAAACGTTGCTTTCTCGATAGGAACTGTTATATCCTGGTTGCTGTAAGTTGTATTGGTGCTTGTAGCATGATTCTTACAGCAGTGAAGTTCCCTAATAGACAAGGTCCCTTTTCCTCCTCTCCTTCTCTTCCTCCTCCTCCCCCCTCCTCCCATTTCTCACTGGGAATTCAGTTCACTCGCTTCTCTGCTAACCAAGTGCTCTGCTAATGAGCTACATCTTCAGCTCTCTTATTTTACACTGAGGCGATGTCTTGCTAAATTGTATAGACTCATCTCAAACTTATGGCACTCCTTCCTCAACCTCCTGAGTCACTAGGATTATAAGTATGTAAAATGACACTGGGCCAGATGTTGATTCTTTATTAAGATGATGAATGGGAAAATATAAAGAACTATATTCCTGTAGGAATAAAAATAGTAAAATTAATAGAATCTACTTACAGAATATTTACTAAGTGCTAAACACTTTACATGTATTGCCTTACATCTTGAGACTTTGTATGAGAGGTAATTGCTTCTTTTCGCTGGTAATTGTTACTAATCTTTTTGTAGTTGTGGCAAGCATGCTAATAGTGTCCTAATTAAAGGGAAGTTATTCAACTATTGAGCAAAGTTACAAACTGAGCAAATTTTTTTTTCAAACTTCTATGTTCAGCTGGTGAAAAGTTCACACTTAGACTTGTTCAACACCTAAGGTATCATTGTATTTCTGTGTCTTTTAGAGATAAGAGTAGGAATTAATTAGGGCCAAAGATTCTTGTTTTGTTTTCTGCCTTTTCCTTTTATATCTTTCTCCTTCCTCCTTTACTGCCCTACAGAGCAGCCTCATCTGTACTACATCTTTCCTCTTCCTTTAGTTTCAGTGTACCTGGACAGAAAACCTCAGCCTTAGTCCACAGGAGTTTTCTGAGTCAGGATTGACCATTGCCTCAAATCTGTTTCAAAAGAAAACTCAGCCAGTTCATCTGTCTGTTAATTATCTTCTGTTGGAAAACAAAATTCAACCAACTCTCGTGTCTATTAACTAGTTGCTGTTGAGGCCAATAAACAAGTGGGAGGGAAAACTGCAAGTCTGATGGTTTGGGGGAGATTCCCCTCTATGTGGGTGCAAGGCAGAAGGCTAAGTTGGGAAGCAGGCAAAATTGAATGATATTCTATTAGGCTATGCGGAGAGGGAGTGTAAGGTGCACAATATGAGTCAGCTATTTAGTTTTGTAAACTTTATTAGTATACATTCATCACACATTGATCACATTAATTGTAGAGAATTAGATCTGTATATAATACATCTCAGTCCTTTTTTTACATTCTGTTCCCCTCTCAAATCCTTCTTTACCTCCCCATTTATTCCTGCTGTAGTTCCATTTTTTCTTCTTTTTTTGCCTTTTCCCTTCTTTCCTTCTCTCTTCACCCAACCTCCTCCTTTCTTGTTCTTCTCATTGAACATTTTCTTCCTCCTTTATTGTATCCATCCCGCATAATGGTCCTCATTTATCCTTTGAGTTTCTCACACAGGAGAAATAATGAATTTTTAAACTTGTGTGTCCAGTGTATTTCACTTAAGATAATAGTCCCAGTATACATCTATTTTCCTACAAATGATTCCAATTTAATCTTTTTATGGCATGTTAATACTCCATTATATGTAAATATCACATTTTTTTTCTCCATTTATTTTTTTGCTGGGTATATAGGTAATTTCCAAGATTTAGCAGTTATAAACTGTGCTGCTTATAAACACGGGTATACATATATCACAGTGGCATTTCTCAAATGACCAGAGATGTTGAACATTTTTCATATATTTACTCTCTGTTGTACTTCTTCCTCTCAGAAATATGTATTCATTTGAGATGTCCATTTTTGGATTTAGTCTTCAGATTTGAGGGAGAATTTTGAGTTTTATGAATTCCTTTATATATTCTAGATATTAGTCCTCTGCCTAAAGAGCAGCTGATAAAATTTTTTCCCATTCTATGGGTTGTCTCTTCATTCTGTTGGTTTCTCTTGCTGTGCAGAAGCTTTTTAACTTGATGTGATCTGAGTTACTGGTTCTTTATAATATTTCCTGTGGGAGTTTTGTTCACTAAATGTTTACCTGCACCTATGCCTTCTAGAATTTTACCTATTCTATCTTCTAGCAAGTTAAACTGAGAAATAACTTATCTGTTCACTTAAGTCAAGGCATGATTTTACAAAAAGCTCATAAACACAAGAAGTTTCTGGTTTTGCAGCCCTAACTAGGCTGTCATTGATCTCTTGAACTTCCTTGAGTCAAGATAAAATGGAAACCAGTACGCTCCTATATTATTTTAAATGTTGTCACAACTACTGTGTATAATAGAAGGACTTTCATTGTATTCATTTTGAGATGGAAATGTCATAATAGTAGAGTTAAATAGGCTGCTGTCTGGTTGCTTCTTTGAGACAGTTAATGATGGTAGAAGAAAAAAAACATAGATCAGAATTTGAGAATTGCCTTTACCTGGATGTAGATAAGAACAAAGAAAAGACCAAACTTGTCAATATATAAGGGCACTTCCTCTGTAAGTCATAGGTTGAATATTCAGTAGGTAGTGCTCGTTACTTTTACTGTGTTCTAGCATGAAAAATTAAGGTGAGGAATTTGCAGGTGTTGCCATTTTTTCCCTTGCGTTTCTTGTGGTTGTACTGTGTAACTGTGCTGTTGTGGGAATAATATGGAGGCATTCTTGTAGTGTTTTATGGAAAAGATAATCCATCAAGAGAGCTAGATACATATGAAAATTTATCACTTCAGATATATTATTTTCAGAGAAGTAACTTGATGTAATTCAAACACCAAGGGCTTTGGTGTCAGATAGTATGAATTAAAAAAATAAAGTCTTATGTCATGCATTAGTGACTGCCTGTTATTCTAGCTAGTCAGAGGTCTGAGGCAGGAGAATTAGGAGTTCGAGACCAGCCTAGACTACTGAGTAGGATCCTGTCTCACAAAATAAGAAGAGCTGAGGATGTAGTAAGTGGTAAGAGTGCTTGCTTAGCAGGCACTAGCCTTGGGTTCCATTCCTAGTACAGGAAGAAAATGTATCCCATGTTAAATGGGATAACCTTGGAAAATTACTTAACCTCAAGTGAACTTGAGATTTCTCACCTACAATGCAGACAGAACTTAGCACTTAGTTACTCAGTAGGTAGTGGCTATTAGTAATGATTGTTCAGGCTCCTGATAGTCCCAAGGCCTGAGAAGTTGTTCAGACATCAGAGGCTGATCATCAGAGAATAATTGCAGTAGAAATTTTAATCAGAAAGTAGGGTAGTTTTTCTCTAAAAGTAGAGTCAATTCTTAAGTCCACTCCCAGCCCTGTGGTACATAAGAGCATTTGCTGAATCATATTGCAGTGAAGGAACACTGCCCATGACCATCCAGACAAAGGGTAATAAAGGAAAATTAGACAGGGAGTGATGCTTGAAATCTCAGTGATTTAATTGTAGGCTTCCCAAAGTGAGTGTTTAACATGGATTCAAATTTTGAGTGTAGACTATTGAAGGCAATTTAAAGAAGTCTTACTGTTTAATCCCCTGCTAAGTGAAAGGCACCCTGCAAAGTAACTCATATACTTGAGTTAATTTACACCTCACGGCAGCCCTCCAAGGTAGTTGGTATTATTCTCATTTTGCAAATCAGTAAAGAAGCTAAATAATTCATTCAAGGTCATCCACCTAATAAGTTAAGGGGTAGATTCAACCCAGTTCTCTCTGATTCCACAGTCCACATCTTTCCTGCTCTGCCTTGGCACCATCAGCTCTTGGAGCGTGCTGTTTTAGATCAGTTCCAATTAAAGTCCATAGATTCCAGGAGGATCCATGAAAATAGAAATAAACTCCATATGCTATTTTTAGTATTCTAAAATTTTTAAGGGGAAGTCTTAACATTTAGCCTCAAGAAGTTTATACTTGCTACCAAAAATGCCACTTTTCTTTGTTTAGAGTAATGTTAACTGTTATACATTCTAATTTGTCAGTTATTAATGTGTTTAATTCTTATAAGAAAGCTAAATGCTCACAAATGATTTCTGTTAGATAAAAGACTTTCAAATTCAGAAGTCCTTGGAGGGTAAATGGAAGTCAATGATGGCATAAAGATTTTGAAATAATAATTCAATCTTAAAATTGGAAATGTAAACTGGCCAGATCTGGCCTAAGGATGTGTTGTGTTTGCTTGGCTTTTAAAATGTTTTCATAACTGACCAACATTTAAAAATCCAAAGATGTCATGTAAAAAGCAGATTTTTTTCACTTTCTTTTCTGGCAACATTGGATCTACATTTTTGCCCAAGAGTGATCCATTGAAACTAAGCTATTTGTTAGATGAGGTGTGCGCTTTCCAGGGTACCACAGCCTTGTCCTGGCCAAGTTTATTCATTCATTTGAGATGTTAGGTCCTCTAAGAATTGGAGCATGTGATTCCTGGACTAGTCCAGCCTCCTCATGTTATGTAGTTACAGAGGAAAGCCTGTGTTCTTAGTCACATTTTTTTGTGTACTGTGTAGTTTTGTGACCTTTTTATTATGTTACTACTTCAAATCTTTCACGTGAGCTACTTTGTTGGCTCTGCTATGTTTTTGAGATGAGGGGACACATCTCATTAGTTCACCAAATACTGCTGGCATTATTTGGGGGATAGAAATGTCAAGAATAAAGATGGAGTACCCATGTACCCTAAGGAAGATCATAGCCTATCCTTGTATCCTTTTAATTTGTGAATGTATCTAGCACCCTGATAGATAGGTACCAAGTAAGTGTATGCTTAGGATCTAATTGAGAGAGGATAGGGATTGACAGCATGGAATTTGGCATGAGAAAGACCTAGGGTACTAGGCCCACCATTTATTAGGGAGTTTTGTAGACAGTTTCTATGAACAACTTAGCTTTAGTTTACTGGCCTGAAAATAGAGATAATCTTAGTGTTTAATGGGATGAAGTGAGGCTTGAATGACTTGATGGTCATATGGAACTGTGTTATAATGCAATACATTTAATAACTTACTGATATTTGGTGACTTCTTATTACTAGAGCCTGACTTGTAGTTGGCACTTAGTTCATGCTTATTAAATGACAAATCAGTAGAATGAATTGATTATAAGGAGTTAGATATATTGAAATAGACAATAGCTTAGTAAGGATGTTACTAAAGTGTCTCCAGCAAGCTTGCAGACCACAGATATTTTTATGGGTTCAACTGTACCAATTTTGTTGAGTCCAGAGAAAACACATATTATGGTAAAATCAACACTCAAGAGTTCGTCAAAATAAATTTATGACCTTAGCTCCGTGGGATAACCACTCATTAATATAAGTGGACGCAAGGTTGACAAGAGAGAAATAAATCTCTAATATTCTTGCAAAGTAGACTTATGCTCCATGTTTCAAGATATACTCTGGTCTTGAGGATTGGCCTGTGGGCTGGACTCCTTGACATACCTGAGATAATCTCCCTGAGGAATCATAGCAGTTACCATAGTGATGGTGAGAGTGGGAAACCGTGTCAGACCACTTTTCTGAAGGTTCTGAGTTGCTTCTTTTTATAGCCTCAAGGGGACAGGGAGAGAGGAACTGACTTATTTACTTCATGCCTTCATTGTCTCATTTCACTGTACACCGGTTTTGTGAAGCAGCTCTACAGATGATCCAACAGAACCTCAGATAAAGGAATATATTTTATTTATACATGTAGAAAGTGGCTAGACTAAGACTCTAGCTCTTTGCACAACTCTACATAGCTTCACAGTGCTCACCTCACGAGCCATAACTGTGTACAGTGTCCATCAAGCCCCCACCCCACAAGGGAATTCAAGGCTAGCAGAGTAGATTTACTGACTAAACATACACTGCCCTCTTTTTTTTTTTTTTTTAGCTCATGTTCATTAAGTATCTAAGCACAGCTAAGTATTCAAGGTGAACAAGCCAGATCAGACTTGGTCTCTGGTAGAATTTAGTTCTAGTGGAAAGGAGTAGGCAGAAACTAATAAACCATCAAGCAAAGTGATTTCAGATAGAAGTGTCAGAAGGAAAATCAAATAGGGAAAAATGGTAAAAAGGGACAGGGGAGAGGAAGCTACTATAGATATGGTGGAACATCTCAAAAAAGGGCTACAAAGGTGGCATTGGAACAGAAACTTGGCTTGGTGAAAGAGCCAGCCAAACAAAATGGGTATGGGGAGAGTTGTAGACAAGGGATAAGAGAGTTGAGTCTTGCATTACCTTCCAGATTTTTTTGATGTATTTAAACATGGGACATATTTCTGATTTATAATCTGAATGGTACTACAGCTGTGAAATACATCATTAGACAATTTTGTCATAGTGTAATGTAGCACATCTTCACACAAGCTAATGCATACAGCCCCAACATCACTGGGCATTGTTCTCATGACACCACCATTGTATGGTGGTCCATTGTTGATTAAAATGTTGCTAAGCAGCCCATACCTGGATTACATTAGTTGGTGATATTATTTATTTATTTTTTTTTTGAGACAGGGTCTCACTTTGTAGTTCAGGCAGGCCCTGAGCTCACCATGTAGCCCAGGCAAGCCTTGAACTCAGCAGTCCTCCTGCCTCTGCCTCCCAAGTGCTGGGATTATAGGTGTGAGCCACCATGCCCGGCAGTGATATTATTATTACTTTTTTTTTTCTGCTTTTTGAGACAGGGTCTCACTTTGTAGTTCAGGCTGGCCCTGAGCTCACTATGGTGCCCAGGCAAGCCGCCGTGAACTCAGCAATCCTCCTGTCTCTGCCTCCCGAGTGCTGGGATCACAGGCGTGAGCCACCACGCCCGGCACTGTGGTATGTGGTGTTGATTGCTGGTAGCATTATATGTGGTTTCCGGGGATTGAACTCAGGACCTTGCGCTTGCGAGGCAGGCGCCGGAACCACTGAGCTAACCCTCCGGCCCGATATTATTATTTTTAAAAATATATTTTGAGAGTGGGCTAGTTAGTAACCCTTTAAGAAGGCTGTGATCTAAGTGAGTCCCAAAGTTGGTTTAATAAGAAAATGTCCATCTGTTTTCTGGCAGAAAACCAAATATCATAGGCTTTGCCTGAGTTGCTGCTCACTGCACAGGGCTGGTGAAAACCTGGATGGGCTTGATACAACAGGAGGCTTCCTCAGTCCCAGTGACATCGATAGAACTTAGACATCTCGGAAGGGAGCTAGTGGATATTGTGAACATTGGTTTTTGGGTGAAATAGTCTTGTTTCCAAGATGTCTTTGGTAGTTACAAAACCACAAAAAAAGAAAATTATTGTAGATAAGTATAGACAAAGTATATGGCAAAACATAATTTAAGGAATTAGGGAAATGTCATGGATTCAATCAAGAACCAAGTAGATTAACTTTTAAAATGATAAAAATTATCATCTAGACCTAATGCTTTCCCAAGCTACAGTCCCTGAAGGTAGTAAAGGAATTAGAAAATTGATTGTAGATTTTTGAAAATATAAATGAATAATAAGACTGCACAGGTTATCCTTTATATCATGCTCTTTTATATAGTACTTACACTAGGTTAGTCAATATATGAACAAATCTTTAGTGTGCCAGTTTTTGTACCAAGTGCTAGGAAGTTTCTTAGATGGCTAAAATAAGGATCCTTATGGTTGATGCATTTTTACCATCTCGTAGAACAGAGACAAATGGTGCAAACAAGGAGGGAGGTGACTACTGGCTTTGGTTCAGTGGTTGATAGTCAGAACTGCCATGTGTCTCTGAGATTCTCTGAGTTTTTCTGTCATGCTTGTTGAAAAAGGCTGCCTCTTGGGGTTTCATCCATGTTCAGCAAAGAAGAGATCAATCAGAAGACCCATGTCTCTGTTAATCAGGACAGTAAACTGTCTCCGAAGAAGTATGCTCCTCCCCCCCACCAACAAACCAGAAGACGTTTTACATGTTTGAACTTTGGATTCCATGGTTACCCATAACTGCAGGGAATGCAGATGTATCAGTCGGCTTTCCTGTCCCTGGGACAAAATACCCACCACTTACAACTTCAAGGAACAGAGGCTTATTTTGGATCATAGTTTCAAGGGATTCATTCATTGGCTTGATGCCTACAAGGCAGAAAGGGCATGGTAGAAGAGTGTGATAGAGGAAAGCCACTTAGTCTGTTGCAGCCAGGAAGCAGAGCTACTCCTAGTGGTCTGCTTTTCTGACCTGGCCCTTCCTCCCAACACATCAGACTTTTGGGGGCATTTTCAATAAAAATTGCAGTACTGGGCTGGGCAGGGTGGCTCACACCAGTAATCCCAGCACTCGGGAGGCAGAGGCAGGAGGATTGCTGAGTTCAAGGCTTGCCTGGGCTACATGGTGAGCTCAGGGCCAGCCTGACTACAAAGTGAGACTCTGTCTCAAAAAAAAAAAATTGTAACACTGGGTATGAAATTATTTGCCTGTCTTCCCTTTTAATAGAAGGTAACAGGAAAAGTGAGTTAGGAATGACTACCAATTTAGTCAGTAGTATCTGCCAAACATAATTTCATTTGCTCCTCATAACAACTTGGTGAAGTGAGAATAGCAGGCTTTATGAGTTTCACTTTACAGAATAAAAAACAGATTTGGAGAAATAGGTAATGCATAAATCAGAGCCATACATTTATTTAATAATGACAAAAGCAAAAGTTACTACTGATTATATATGTGGCCATTACACATCAGACTTTAAGCACTTTACATGTGTTCTCTCATTTCCTCCCCATTCAGTCCTGGAGGGTAGACATTACTCCCATTTGAGATGTATCTGAGTAGCAGATCTAAAATGAAACTGACATTGACATAACCTGCCCAACATCACAGAAGTAGCCTAGGCCTGTGCTTCAACGGAAATAGCATTCAAGCCTCATTTCTGCAGAATGTCAGCCTGATTGTTCTTCTTGCTTTTTCTACCTTTTAACTATCAAAATGTGCACTGTGGACCCAGGTATGTGCCATCTGACTGACATTGCTCACAGCCCTTGAAGCAACTCCATGCCCCTGTTTCTCCTTTTAATTTATGTGACCCCTCCTGTTTCATGATTATTGCTTTTATGGACACAGAATCCAGCAACACATTATTTTAAATGTCCTCCCATCATGAATGGATTTCCTTTCATTGTAATAGCACCAGCTATAATGAATACATTTTGTTTCTGTGCAGATGTCACTGGTATTTTCGATGCTTCATTCTAATTTATGTTAGAAAATGACTACTTAAAGTATTGTCCAGGCTCCCATTACTCCAGAGGAAATGAGGGATGCTCTGTGTGTGTGCATATGTTTTTGCATTCATGCAGCAGATACAGTATTTTGGTCAGAGTGAATTGTGTGCCTGAAATGAGCATAGGCCTTTCCTGGAGAGGCACACTTAAGTGAATTGCTGTGTGTATCAGCAAACCTGTGTAAGCAAGTATGTGAACGGGCCTTTGGGTTACTTAATAAACACAAATTATACTGAGAGTTTGCTAGAAGACAAAGAGGGAAAGCCTACTGATTAAGGAGTCCCAAGTTTGGGGTACACTAATATCCTCTTGCCTGTACATGCACAGTCAACAAAGCTTGCTGCTACTCTTAGTGCCAGCATTCACCCTGTCCATCAGCCATATGCTGACACAGCCTTCTGTGTTGAGTGTGGGGAGTAAGACAGAGGTTCACTAAGTAGTGAGGTATGCTGAGATTGGGATTAGTTATGTGAACTGATCTCTGTGAGAAGAGTTGGGCAGTGTTGGAGAGGCTTGGAATAGGCAGTGTGGAACTCTTGATTGTGGTAACATGTGTTCTTTTATGGAGAAAGATGAGAGCACCCAGCTATTCAAGGAATGACTTCGTGTTTGAAACAGTATATCTATAGCCCTAGTGTTGTAGATACTCATCTTATCGATAGGGTTTATTGGTCCACCATATCTCTGAGTGTGTGCCTGTGGGGGCAGAATCTTTACAGTTAAAGGATACTTGAAAGCTAGATTGTTGGATTTCAGTGTCTCCTTTTCTGTTACATAGGGAATGTGTTTCTTTTTCCCTTTTTTTTTTGTCTCAAATTTTAATTTTTACATAGTATATCATCTGCCTCATGTCAGTATCTGAAAGGATTAGCTTCCCCAAATCTGCCTAGAAATATAAGCCTAGATAAAACCGGTGCAATAACCTTAAAGAAATTATTATTCTTTGCTTCCTTCACTCTAGAATACTACTAATACTTATTCTGTAGTGAAAAATTTCCCATTTTATAGGAAATTCTATGGAACCAAAAATACTGTTTGAGGAAATACGTTGAAATGCATGTGATTCTGTCTCAAAAATCAGTCTCTAAGTCCCACATTCTATAGATTTGGAGAATTCAAATAGCAGTGGCACCCGCTGTATCCTCTAAAAGAAAACAGCAAGAAACACACCATTGAGGTCCCCGCCTGCCTGGGTGATCTGCCCCACTGCTCTCCACTTCCTCAAGGGCAGTGATTTGAAGTACAGTGTATTTTGCCCTGGGCAGGGTTAGTTTTACTTCATCCCTGAAAGCCTTTTTGAAAAAGATACAGAAATGAAAATGTAGATAGAAGCTGTCCACTACAACACTGGCTTCAGGAATCTGTGCACAGAGCATAGGAGTTGGATGCACTTTTCCAGCAGAAGAGCTTTGAGTCAGAATTGCAGGAGACTAAAACCTGAAAAGAACCCTTGGTCTCCACATCCTTGTTGGTGTCAGCTAAGCCTCATAGTGGGGAGCAGGATGGACAAGATAGTAACCTCCTGTCTCCTCCAGTTTACTGCTATCTATTCATTGGAAACAGTATGAGCTGTGCTTCTGATAAGCAGCCCATCTTGAGGCTTCTTAGCAAATGTGCTTTAAGGGGGTTGTGTAATTCGAAGCAAAGCCTTTCACAATTCATTCCACACATCCTTGGCTCCTGGAACCATTCAAATATCCTCACCGTCAGTATACATCATAGTTTCTAGACCGTAAATGGCTGTGCTACAGCATGCTCTAAGATGATTGAACCATATAGGACAGGGCCAGCCCCATAGATCGTATGGGGCTCTTATTTCCCAGACACAAATCCTTTATGCCTTCTGTACCATTCTTTCTTGTTGCGGTTGTTCTTACTATGAAATTAACTCAGAAATATAAAAACTTTTGAACTCTAAATCGCATTTATTAAATGAAAACATTTGGTGCCAATGCTATGAATTTTCCATAGCTGTTACAGTGAAATAAAACAGGAGTTGCAATGATAGCTTTTATATATGTTTACCTTGATATAATAATTAACTTTAATAAGGTTCCATGTTAGTATTTATAATGCTCTATTACATAAATTTTATGAAACCCATTTTAGAGATAGGGAAACTAGAACTCAGGAAAGTAATCTCAAGGTTAAATTATCTACTTACCTCAGTTCCTAATCCTTTTCTTTTAGATATTTATTGACAACTAAAAAGGTCTGTTGAGGAGACTGCATTGGCCCACTTTAAAATAGATAGGCTGATGTTTTATTAGTCAGGTGGACAGGAAAAGCCACCCTCCTCTGCAGAAACCCCAGAGTCCTGCTAACTACCAGAACAGAGTGATGCAGCCCCAACCGTTTTAGTGGAAAAACATGGATTTTGCAGAATTGGTCAAATATGAGCTCCAGATATGATCACATCACCAACCTCTCTGAACCTGTAAAACAAAATCATATCTGAGCTGGGGATTTAGCTCAGTGGTTCTGGTGTCTGCCTTGCAAACATAAGGTCCTGAATTTGATCCCTGGTACGACACATCACATTTCCTGGTGTGGTGGCTCACACTATAATCCCAGCACCCAAGAGGCAGAGGCAGGAGGATTGCTGAGTTCCAGGTTTGCCTGGGCTACATAGTGAGCTCAGGGCCAGCCTGAACTACAAAGCGACACCCTGTCTCAAAGGAAAAAAAAAAACATGTCTTTTTCATAGAATTGTAGTCCTAATTGGTAAGAGATACCTGAGTAATTGATTATAATGCATGCTCACTGAATAAGTATTTTATTTTAATTTATTGATACATTATATGTACACATCACAGTTACACTCACATTGAGAATTTGTACCAGCATATGACACAACTTAATTCTCATTCCCCCCACCCCTCCCACCCCTATAAACACAAGCATTGTTTCCTTTTTTACCAAAATTTTTTCCTTCATTTACCCCTAAGCCGATCATCCTTTGAATATTTACTATTTCACAATATCAATCATGCATTCTAGAACACGTTTATAACTTCAGTTTCTCATATCAGAGAAAATATACTATATTTGCACATCTGTGACCTCTTTATTTCACTTATGAGTATGTCCTGAAGGTACATCCATTTGAGTATAAACGACTCAACCTCCTCATTCTGTATGGCAGAGTAATGCTCCATTTTATAAAAAAACTCCACATCTTCATCCAGTCTAGAGTTGATGGGCGTTTGGGTTGTTTGCAAGGTTTAGCTATCACAAACTGAGCTGCTATAAACATGGATTCACATATGTCGCTGTGATCAGAATCTTGTAATTCTTTTGTGTATATTCCCAGCAGGGAAATAGCACGGTGAAATGGGACCTCTAACTGAATAAATACTTTATAAAATATATGATTGCTTAAAATGTCATTTTATTATACGATAGCAAAAGATGTCACAAAAGTGTTGTGGTCCCGGGAGAGTGGTTGCTAGATAGTGTTCTTCAGGTTCCCAAAGGTTGGTCCATCCTTTAGAACCACCTTTACTTTTAAAGAGGTGCTTTTTTGCTCCAAGGTAGGAGGTGGGAAGGTGCTTTCCCTCTTGTGCTCCCTATGGTAAAGCCCTGGAAGTATTTTCTCACTTCCTTTTTGTGATTACCTTAAATGCTTTTAATGGCTGCTTGACACTGGAAAGATACTCTCAGCAGCCAGTCAATTTGAAATCACCACCTATTGTTTGATGTGAACTTGTAGTTGACCTCTGGGAAAAATGTACTGTAAGCATGCAGACTAGAGGAGGGAGCAAAGCTTTACTCTGGAAAAGTAAGGTGGTGGGTTCTGAGCAGCTGGCAGGCGGCCAGAGGCGTGGCTCTGAAGATTGCTGTCATCCCTTCTGCCACATCATTTCAGGATGTGTGAATGTATAATGGGCAGAGGCTAATGGGACGAGTAAACTTAGACATTCTTAAACATCAGCCAAAGCACAGAACAGCCAAAGCACAGCTACTAAAAACAGAGCTTCTAGCAGTACATTTATATACCATTTTTGTCTTATCACCATAAACAGAAACAGCATACCTATTGGTGCATTCTGTAAATAGCTGGAGCCAGTCATCCTTACTCCAAGGCTTGCCCTAGAGACTGCCACCCACTTTTTAACTTTCTGGCTCTGTTTTTACCAAGGAGAGGTGACTGAGATACAGGAAATGGAGGAAAAAATACAGGTCCCTGTCCTTTCATCCCACAAAACTTAGAAGCTGCCCCTTGGGCCTGTAGGGAATGAACCAGAATAGTTTCTACAGGGGAATAAAAGCCAAGTATCCTCATCCTCATCTTAATATCATCCCAAGGTGCATCTGTGGTAGTGACAGCCAGTGACAGGAAATGAAATTCCCATTATGTGCCTGTTACCCAGTCAGTGTGACCCTCTTGAACCTTATCACTCCATCCTAAACCACACTGCCACAACTTTATTTTTCTTTTTTTTTTTTTTTTTTTGAGACAGGGTCTCGCTTTGTAGTTCAGGCTGGCTCTGAGCTCACTGTGTAGCCCAAGCAAGCCTTGAACTCAGCAATCCACCTGTCTCTGCCTCCCGAGTGCTGGGATTACAGGCGTGAGCCACCACGCCCGGCACTGTGGTATGTGGATTGATTGCTGGTGGGCGTGAGTCTCCACACCCAGCATTGTATGTGGTTACCGGGGATCGAACTCAGGACCTTGCGCTTGCTAGGCAGGCACCAGAACCACTGAACTAACCCTCCGGCCCTGTCACAACTTTATTAAAGAGGCTTCCAATGTCCACCCTTGTTCACAGGCTTCTTTCTGTAGCTCAGTCCTGCTCTCAGTGCACCTCGCTCTTGAGCCTTTTTAATAGACTTTTGTGTCTTCTCACATGGTTTCTTCTCAGGGCTACTGCTCCGACAGCTCCAATGCCCGCTCTGACTCAGTGGCAGTTCCTTGGGTATATTTCCTGAAGCTGCTTCTAGCAACCCTGGCATCATCAGCCCTTGACATACCACATTTCTTCTCCTCCACAAACAGTTTTATCAGCTGAGCTCCCATGGCCCCCAAGCAGGATCTAGATTCAGTGGAGCTGAGGGGAGGTGAAGAGTGGTCTCTATGGTCTGTAGACTGGAGTGGTCAGCACAGTCTTCATGGAAGATGTCAATTCACAAGCAGGTTCTGATTTGGGCAAAGAAAGAGAAAGGATATTGATATTCCACACTATAGCAAGAGAAGCCATTGCTATGATTTACTAAGAGCCGTTAAAACTCTCGTTGTGAAGGAGTAGTTAGAACTAGAGCTGCCACAGAGACTTAATGATGATCTGTGGATTTCAGTGCCATTATTGTTCCTTACTGGAGGGGAGAGAAAGGTCTTGGGGTGAAAGAAAAATAAAGCCTCTAGTATGGAGTTGTATCAGATTCATGGAGTCATTCTCCTTCTCCCTCCAGACAATTTTTATATTCCTTTGTTAGGTCTACCTGAGAGTTTTGTTTTGAGCCCTCATGAGAATGCCCTTTATAACTATGTTGTGATCATTTATATCAATTAAACTCAAATTTAAAAAGCTAAGTGGGTGATCATCTGGACTTGCATATTAGACCTTTGATTCCCAGCCTTGGTTGCTAGACCCCTGCAGTTAATTTGACTCCATTCCCACAGCCTGGTCTTCTCATTTTTACTGGGCAAAAGAGGTATGTAATTAGTTGCCAGAGGCCTTACTCCTACCAGGGCTTCAGATGCTGTCAGAAATCAGACTCAGGAGAAATGCTGGAGAAGTAGTTCAGGAGGAAAATCAGTGTTCTTTCTCCAGCTAAACATAAAACATGTAGTTCCACTGGTTTTACTTAAATGCCTGTACACAGAATTATCACCCTTTTTGGTGTTTCTTCTTACATATACTTCAGCCAAGGGTCCTAAAATAGTTTTTATGGGGGAATGGCTTTATTGTCTCACAGAAATTTTTTTTAATTTAAAAACATCCCCCCCCACAAAGAATACTCTCATCTTCCCCCTAAAGTGGTTGGCTGAAATGTTTATTTTGTTATCATTCTCTCCCTCTTACCCTGTGCTGCTGGGTGAGGACTGCAGTGGAATGTTTTAAATAGTGAGTGAGTGAGTGGGTTAGGAAAGCGAAAGATCTATCTGTGCACTTTGTGTTAACTTCCAGTACTGGTGTAGAAAAGCCATCTGATATATTTATTGTTCTATATTAAACTTAGTTCGATTGGGACTCAGAATGTGAAAGCCTTAGAGCTCATCTAATTCAAGAAGGACAAGGGAAATAGAGCAATATGTAGTGAAAGTCGAGTGTGTGCAGGGCAATGTTTCACACACAGTTTCATGAGAAAAACCACCATTCAGCAGCACTTTGCATGTGCTGAATGCTTTTACATTCATAAAGAATCCAGGACTCATTGGCATTGTTGTGTAAGCAAGAAGGCTGAGGCTCAGGGGTGTAAGTCTTTCCCAGGGGAGCCTATTTCCTAAGTTGAGGGACTAGATTCAGACCTCAGTTTCTCTGACTGGACTTCTTGATCTTGTCAGTTTAAAAAAAGCAGTTGAGAGTTCGACAGCAGGTGCCCTGTCATCCAGCTGCTAGCAGATGTGCCTCAGTTGTGCAGTGGAGAGAGTGATTAGGCCTCACTGGGTTCTAAGGGGCATATTCCTCTGGTGCTGTCCGGGTGCACAGACTGCCCTCTCTGGCTGGGCCTCATAATTGGGGTAGTAGAGAGCAGTTGCTTTTCATTCATAATAAACAAATCTTCAACACTTGATTTATGTTGAAATCAAGCCATAAACAGGTTCTTCTGCATGGAGATGAAACAGATCAGAAGTGATAGGATTATTTCATCTGGGTACCACAGCAGAGTTGGCTTTTGGAGAAAGTAGGAGGAGGGCAGAATGTATCTTTAGTAATCCTTATCTGCTTGTCAGCACCCTGTACTTAACACCCGGATCTTTACCCTTTTAAAATGGCCATTTCTACACTCAGCAAAACCTAGTTATCTAGCACATCATATCCTCAGCTTCTAAACTGACGGGTGGCTCATCCAGTCACTGACCTGTGCTCAATTAGTTTATAGAGCCGCCATGGTCTCCTCTCATCCTATCATATACACTGATTTGTAACTCTGGGAGTTTGACCAGAAGGAGCCTTGTAACTACACCAAAGGAAGTGCTTTCCTAGGGATTCTGGCTTACTGGCATGTGGAAGAAGATCTTTTGAAAGTGGTGTCAGCCTTGGCTATTTTTCACATAGTCTCATGTTTGGTGTCTATTGCTTCCTCCATTGTATAGGAAAGTTGAGTTTAGAACAGTGGGCTCTGTTCAGTTTTAAGACTGATGGCTTGTAAAGGCTGATGAGATACTCAGTGTTCAGTCCCTACCACCCATTCCTTGGCTGTCCTGTTCAGTGTTTTCATGTGTTTAGGGTCATCTGGTGCAAACCATCCTAGTGCTCTGTTTCATATGACAGCACTGAACTGCAGTCCAAAGAGAGCCTCTGCTGAGACTGTCTGAAAGTCACTTGGGTATGCTGTTCACCTCAGCCTTCTTCCAAGTGGGATGAGATGGCTGCTGTCCAGACCTGTTGTCTGTACCAGGACTTTTGGATTACTGTCCATGGAGTACAGGAGGAGGCAACTTTCTTACCTTTGTCCCTGTCTCCTGAGGAGACTTGCAACAAGAATGTTTATTGCTAGGGATGGACAGGATTTAGTGCTAAAGAACCATGGAATCAGGCAAAAGAACAAGGACCTTCTGTTCTTCCTACAAACATCCCCTTGGTAGGTACCCCTGTCTCAGAGATGGCCTTCTGGTGGAGCCACCTGAGTTGCTAGTATAAGTCCTCTTGCACTTTCCTTTTCCCCATTTCAGAGCTCTCAGCCCCTGGCATGGGCCTTACACTGGACAGCTTTGGCTTTGACAAAGTGAGAACCCACACTGTACTTGGCAGCAAGTGCCCTTTTACACAAGACCCCTAGTGTTGTCACATTAGCACCTGTGTCACTCTTCCAAGCTGAGTCTCAGATCCGTACTGATGATATAATCACATTTGAGCAGCCTCAAGTCTGCCTTCCCCTGCGCAAGCTTTATATGGAGTTACCGCTGGGTGTTTGTTTTTCTTTTTATCGTGAAACATCTGTTTGTGCTGCCTTGGGGAATGTTGCACGGAACACAGTTTGAATATTTTAAACAGCCCTTGTTCACATTTTGGAGCATTAGCGGTGTGGTAGACACCATATGGAGCCCTGCTACCCTTCTTGTTTCATACTCTTTCCCATCACATCCCCCCAACATAGGAGACATTTCAAGCACGACTGCGCAGATAAGCTTAGGAGCTGCTGGTGAGTCGCTTCCCTCTCAGCCTGCCCTGTCATGCTTTATCCCTAGCCATTCTGAATCTGCGGTAGCTTCCTGGCCATGCCATGATGTTTTGCATTTTCAAGAATTTGTTCCACCTGGCATGCCCTCTTCCTTGGGTGACGGGCAGTGTGTGTGTGCTTCATTACAGATAAAGACCTTCTTTATCTGTAAATAGACTATTGGAATTCTCCATAGCAGGGAGGAAGTTTTCTACTGATTGTCATTCCAGAGTTTGAGTCTGCCAAGGCCCTGGAAGATCTTTAGCAATGGCAAGTTGCTGCCTCTACTTACCACGAAGACTCCTGTCCAGGGATAAAATCAGGAAATGAAAGTTCCCGCTCTGCTAAGCTGTAGGATCTCAAAGTGTCATTTCATTTCTCTGCTCCTCATTTTCTTTATCTGTAAAATAGAGTGTTAATGTGATTACATGGGATGTTAGGAAAACTGAAAAAAATTTTGGTGATTATTTCAACATCTAGAAAATAATAACAGCATCCATTGTGTTACTAGGTGCTAGTGAATGCTTGTAATATCCTCTTTTTACAGATAGGTTAACTTTAAAGAGCATTCTCACTCGTGGACATATTGCTAATGTGTACTTGAGTAGACTCCTGTTGTTTCTTCTACTGTGGGTTTTAGCAACCTAGCTGTCCTACTTGTGATCTAGACCTCCTGACATTTCATCTCTTCTACCATCCTTGCCCCTCTCCTTTTGTAGACTATTAGGTTAAGGGATAGATGGTTTAAAATTTTGGAATCCAGGGATTTCTTAAGAAAGCTCAGAGCTGGATTGTGAGGCATTTGAGGTTTCTAAATACGCAGATACTTTATAGGGACATCAGATGAAAACATTTTCACCTGGAGATGAATTGGTTCTTCTCGTTTCCTTGTTGGGAAAGGTTGGACATTAGCTTGCTTCTGCTGTTCTGCAGTGATAGTATTCTATCCATCAACCACACCTGTCCTTTACCGAGAAGGCTTATTGTTTGTAAAAGTAATTATCATGTATGAGGTAGCATTTCAGTCTATTACTTGTGTCCTGGTGGTTATGTGTACCCGGTCAACCTATAACAATTAGCAAAATATAGAACCCAGATTCTATCTGGGATTCCCAGGCAGTATCTCCAGGACAGTAAGTGACCCACAGTTTGCCTGGGATGGTTCTAAGAGTGCCAATAATTTATTGCTTTGTTTGGTCATTCATTGGTTCTTTTGGTTTTATCAATACTGAGTACATTACCAGGTCCTAGAGATATAGCGGGGAACAAAATAAAGATCCTTGGTGCCCTGGAATGATTTTAGATAGTGATCGGTACCATGAAGACAGTACAGTATGTAATAGTGCAGGGGCGTGGTGACTACTCTGGATTCCTTGGTCAGGGACAGTCTCTGAGAAAGGGATACTGGAGCTAAAACAAGAATGTTAAAGAGTCAGTTAGTCCAAGATTTTGAGAAGAGCTCTAGAGACAACATAGATGTAGAATCCTGAAGGCAAGAACAAGCTCAGTTTATTTGAGGAACAGAATTAAAAAAGAAAAAGCCGGGCATGGTGGCTCACGCCTGTAATCCCAGCACTTGGGAGGCAGAGGCAGGAGGATTGCTGAGTTCACAGCTTGCCTGGGCTACATAGTGAGCTTAGGGCCAGCCTGAACTACAAAGTGAGACCCTGTCTCAAAAAAAAAAAAAAAGGGCCGGAGATTTAGCTCAGTGGTTCCGGCGCCTGCCTCACAAGCGCAAGGTTCTGACTTCGATCCTGGTAACCACATACAGTGCTGGGCGTGGGGATTCACACCCACCAACAATCAACCAGCAATTGCACCACAAACCACAGAGCCAGGTGTGGTGGCTCACGCCTGTCATTCCAGCACTCGGGAGGCAGAGACAGGAGGATTGCTGAGTTTGAGGCTTGCCTGGGCTACTAGTGAGCTCAGGGCCAGCCTGAGCTACAAGGCGAGACCCTGTCTCAAAAAAAAAAAAAAAAGGAAGAAGAAGAGGCCAGTGGGGCTGGAAGGTAATGTGAATACAGGTTGGAGGGGCAGACAGGCCCAAAGCATATAGGGAAGTGTGGAGCATAGTCTCAATTCAGAGTTTTAGGAAGCCACTAAAAAATTTAAGAGGAGCAACGACATCATCTTTTACATGTTTAAGAGATATTATTCTGCAGTTTGAAATAGCAGTGAATTGAGAAGGAGAAAGACTAGTCAAGAAGCAACTACAGTCATTTGAGCAGGGATGGCAGTGGGGGCGAAGAAAAGGAGTGGATGGATGGGGAGTGGGCGAGTCTTGCTGTGAGATTCACTGGGATGGAAGACAGCACTTGAAGGTTTTGGGCACAGTACTTGTCACACAGAAAACGTTTAGTCCTTGAGAACTCTTATGGTCTTACTAACAAATGGCCTGTTAACAGAGCCCAAGAGAGCAAGCAGGATTGAGAAAAAAACCTTGACCCTCTTCAGATGACAAACACAATACAGTACATGGATGCATAAGCACAGTGCATATGTGAAACAGTTTTGACTGGTCCTCTCTCCTTTCTCTCTTTTGTGCCAATAAAGACCAGTCTTAGAGAAAATAGGGTCTGTATATAGGGTGGTGTGTTCAAGAGCCAGAAACTAACGTCCAGTCTCACTGTGCCATCAGTTCACTATGATTATTAGCCTCTTGTGGTCTTGATGTCTGCATATGATGTTATTAAATAACACCACTGTGAGGTGTATTGGGCACCTGCTAAATACTAAGCTGATTGTGTAAATCCCAACCACTCTCTGTACATAAATCTCATTGTATCCTCTCAGAATCTCTTCCAGTTAGTTACTAAGTTATCCTCCTTTCACGTAAAACACAAAAGTGAAAGTCCCACAGCTAGTTCAGTGGCCGAACTGTGATTTGTACCCAGGTGTTTGTGACTCCCAAATCCACATTTCTAAGCCTTGGCCACATGAGAAGTGGCACTGGATCTGTCCTGATGGGTACACCTACAGTAACCAGCTTTCTGTAATTCCGTACCTTGTCTTGGGGTCATAATGGGACTCAGTGCTACTGAGATGCACATGCACATTCGGTCTGCTATTCATAGAGATACAGATTAGTATATTTACTTATTGATCCTTTCTCCCTCTCCTTTTGTTAACTCATAAGATATAGCAGCTGAGACAACAGGAAATTTGAAAGCCAGCATTTTATTAGATCTTATATTTAAGATTTCTGTGGAAGGAAATTGCTTGAAAAAAATTTGGTTTTCATTATTCACATGCAGAGAGATGAGGAAACTGGGTCCATTGATTCCCTGATGGTACAGGAAGCAGGGGAGAAAGTGCAGACCCCAGTACTCCTTTGGGCTGTTTTCCATTTCTGACTCCTGATCCCCTGGCGTCACCTGGGCCCTAAAAGGCAGGCACGGGAAAGGTTCCTTTCAACCCTCACCATAAGAGACCATAACTGATATGAAAGGAAGGTAGGTGAAAGAAAGAAAAAACTTAATGTACCCAGGGCATTTTCCTCTTGAAGTTTAACAGGAAAGCACAAACATTGCATCACTTTAGATAAAGGGAACACACACACACACACACACATGAATACACGTGTCAGGTCAGTTTCCCACAGATGCTTTAAACCTGCCCTGTTTTTGGCAAGGATATAGAGAACATGGACATTCTTACACCATATGGTAGTGACTATAAATCAGTATAAAAAGAGTCTTGGAGAACATTTAAACAGTAATTTGTCAAATGCTTTTTAAAACACATGTCCTTTGCTCTTTGAAATAGTTAGTACCTTATCCTAGGACTGGAGCAGGAAGTATATAAGCTAAGTCTGGAGGATTTGTGGTGCCATAAAGTAAGGAAGTATACAAAGACAAAACCCACACTGATGAGGTTTTAGCAAGGGAACACTGAGCAACTCCCAGAGGCCAACACAAAAGTGGTTTAATTATAATCCAAGGTAGAAATGCCTGTGAGTCCATGCTGATGTAGACAATTGAGTAGATAAAGAAAAAAGGACAGATCTGTTCAACAGTATCTCAAATAATTTATGTAGATAATTCATCTTTAACAAGAGGGAGCGTGGCTCCTCACTAAATGTGAGTTGCCTATAGTAACTTCCTACCAATGAGTACACTGTGAGAAAGAGGGGGAAAAGAGTAACTTTACCATAGGTAAACCTGATAGTCACTACCTCCACTAAGCGGTCAGTGTCAGCTTCAGCAATCATAGGTAATGGTAAACTTGAACCATCAGTTTCCTGGGGTAATAATCACACTTTCCTCCCATAGTTTTCCTTCCAGCAGCCCATACCATGACCTCATCATGAGAAAAACGACAAATTCAAGTTTAAGGACTTTCTACAAAATACCTGGCTAACACTGTTCCCTCAATTATAGCAGGGCCAGGGATTTAGCTCAGTGGCACTGTGCCTGCCTTGCAAGCCCAAGGTCCTGAGTTTGATACCTGGTACTACAAAAAAATATAAACAAATAAATAAACTGTCATAGCCATTACCTACAAGAAAGGTCTGAAAACTGTCTTGAGAATCCTAACTATGATATTCTGCAACAGAAAAGGACATAGGGGGAAACAAGGGCAATCTAAATTATTTCCTCTTAGTAATAGAGGAAGGTAGATAAGAGAAACCATTGTACTATCTTTATAATTTCTCTTCTAACTCTAAAGTTGCTCTAAAAATTAAAATCTGTTTAAAAAAATCTTGTAAACAAGCATGGCTTTTAACCAAGAGTTTCCTTTATGGAATTTTTCTTTGGAAATAATTGAGGATGATTGGTCCAAAATGATGTTTATCAAGACAGGTGGATAATAGTAGAAAAATAAAAGGAGTTTACATGCCCAGCTTTAAATATGTGAGTGTGATGCAAGTGAATCATGGAATCCTGATTTCGGAGAAATATCCTTCTTGAGAAGGAAGATATTCAGGCAAATACAAAGAACCTGTATACCTGGGCGTGGCAGTACAGGTTTATCCTCCATCACGCTGGGGAGTGAGGTGTGAAGAGCACAGTTAAGCCCAGCCCAAGCAAAATAAAAATTAAAAAGGGCTGGGAATTTAGCTCAGCATGAAGACCTTGGGTTCAGTTTTCACTACTGCAAAATAAAATTAAATTACATTAAAAATGCAATTAAAAATAAATAAGCTTATGAAGTCTGAACCAATTTTATAAAAAGGAAAACAAGTATTTTAATGTATATTTAGAAGGGGTGTGGATGAATGTATTTCATTGTGTTAATAGTGATTATCCCCAATGGATAAAGCTAAGGCTTTTTTTTTTCTTTATCTAGAAGCAATACCTATTTGCTAAGAAAATAAAGGACAGAAAAAAGGGAAAAGTTACTGTTTGAATGGAAAAAAAAGAAGTTAGAAATGATTCTGTTCTAAATCCAGTGGCAGCAAAAAATTCAGTCATGAAGAAAGGAGTTCTGAGAGCAGATGGACACTGCTGACAGGCCAGGGGTCCTGCCTGTTAGTGCTGTTGAGGAACCTTTCTGCAGCAGGACGCTGCGTTGCCTTCATCTTCCAGAAAAGCAGGCCACCACCCACACAGCCCTGCTGAGAACAAGGAGAAGAGCCACCTGTACAATGATAAATAGGCTGCAAGGTTCATGGCGGTCACGCTTACCACTGTGATCAGAGGCCACACTGGAGGCCAGGCCTCTCTTAGAGGTCCCTAAATAGGTCCGTAGAGGCAGAGCCAGCTGTGAGGGCTGAGAGACAAACTCAGAACTGCATTTCCTTCTTCTTTAGTAATCTAGCCTTACCTGGTAAGGTTTTTTTCATTTTAAAAAGGCCACTTGGATCTGTCTTCCATCTCACTAAAAAATCCTTATTGGTGGAGTTTTCAGGTAAAATCATTGCATTCAGGTGAAAAATTCAACCCCAGACATCTTACATGGCTGTTCCTCATTGACTGGGGAAGCAGGGATTCAAAGATACAGGCCCACCTCTTACAAAGGTCCTGAAGTCTGCTTAACCTAGATCTGCCCTTTACAAGCTATGTACCTTCAGCAAATCATGTCACCTACCAAGGCCTCAAGTTTCTCCTCTGTAGATTGGAGATCATAACACCAGTGTTGATCAGGGTTCTATAAGTGTGTGTATGTCACAGTCCATGGAACATTAAATAATTGAATAATGACAGTTATGGTAAGAGAGATGCTCATAGGGTAAAGTAAAATGTAGTCCAGAAAGAAAAGCTCTTCTCTTTGTCTTTCTTGTGCTTGAGAAGAAAACTCAGTGATGTTGAAGCTAAGCCAGATTCTTCAAGAAGCAAATAATTGAGGCATGTTGGAGCTTCTGCTCATACTGCACCTTACTTTTAGGTAGATACTAAGTGTTGATCACACAGTATCATTTATCACCTCAGTGTTTGGGCTTAGCCAGAAAAATAGGTGAAAATTGGAATGTTTAAAACATGCTTCAGTTGACATGTGATAGAGAAAAAATAAAGAGGGAGACAGAAAGCAAAGAGAGAAAACATTATAAATGAGATTAATGTAATCACTTCAGCAAGTGTTAAAGTTGGAAAGGAGCTTAGCTTTTGTCTGGTTGGAGTTTTCTTAGATTTTACTCATAGGGCAAGATATCCTAATTTCCTAGATGAGGAAACTGAATCCCAGAGTCATATTGTAGAGCCAGGAAAAAACACTAGTCTTACATTTATCTGACTTGCGATAAGTCAAGGACACTTTGTTTTGTTTATCTCTAACCAGTTCCACAGGTTGCCACTGACAAATTCTCATCTTTTCCATGACAGTAATTTATTTCAGTGCAGGCTGTTGAACCAGATGCATGTGTCTACCTGAGTAGGGTCCCTGGACCCTAATGAGGGGTCCATCTCCTTAGCAAGATCCATCATACACTTATTGGAGCTAGGCTGCTGCTCGCTCAACTACTAAGAGCTCAAAACTTTTTAGTTAGCTTCTTATACAATCCCTGAGTGGCTTAAGGTTTGGAGAATGTTAAGTCTGTCTGTTTGAGTCTTAACCAAATTTAGCCTTTCTCACTTATCAGTACCTCTTACCTTTTCCATCTTCCTGAATTAAGTAATCCTTCTACAGCAAAATTAATTAATAGTCAAAGAACTCAGCATGAGTGATGCCAAATCAAATTAGGTTGTATTACAGTTTAGGAAAAGAAATTATTTGATTTGTAAGTTTGGAATTCATGCCACTTCATTGATTAACTCTCTGTTACACTGCCACAGCTCTGGAGACAGATGCTGAAAAGTTAAACTGCCTGTCTATATAGATTCTTAGTCATTTTTGCATCTCTAGGGCAGAATACCTGGCACCCATATAATATACCAATGAAGTTTACTGAATAATGAAAAAAAATATCCAACACCCAAAATGTAAAGGGGGAAAGGTTTATTTTAAATCATAGTGTTAGTCCAGGGTCAGCTAGCTTTGAAGCAGAAACAGGGTGGCAGAGGATCATGATGGAGGGAAAGGTACTCAGCTCATGTGACCAGGAAGCAGAGAAAAGTGAGGATCCAGAGAAGGAGATACACTCTTCCAGGTCACACCCCAGTGCGATGCCTATTCCTGCTTGGCCCCACCTCCTAACAATACAGGGAGTTATTAACCCATCAGTGGACTAACCTTCTGATGAGTATAGCACCCCACGATCCAGTCGTCTTCCAAAGCCCCGTCTCTGAATATATGAGACTTTAGGGAGCATTCTAGGTTTAAACTATATGTGCTAACTGAAAAGTGGCCAGGGGAACTCTTCTCCATCCTAATCAGTTTATCAGTACTTGTTTAGTGCTGTGACTGGGGTTTGAAACCTGCCTCTGACAATTCACTGCAAGTACTACAGCAAGACAGAAAGATGGCTCATCAGGCAGAGACAGCTGTTATGTAACTTCCATACCCAGCCAGGGAGGTGTTAAATTTCATACAGCCCTCCCTGTCAGAATTTAGGTGCTTCCAGTTCTAAAAGTTTTGGTTTTGTCTCCTAAAAATTTAGAAAAAAGTATGTATCTTCTTCCTCATTTTTAAATCATCTCCTGAAAATATATAAGGGTTAGGTGGTTGAGAAGAGTGTAATTGCTGACATATTGTATAGTTAATACATGAGCCTTTCTGTATACTTCTGTCAGAACTTTGGCACTGCAGTTCACACACATAATTTACTACATAAAGTAGTTGGCAGAGCTAGTTCTTATGGTCATACCATCCAGCCAAGTCAGACTTATGTTTTGTCACATCAAGCCTGATTTCCTCTCTTTTTCAATTCAGATAAACATACAGTCCACATCCCCTGGCAGCTATCTACTTCTGAATTTAAGTTCCTAGATCAGTGGATAGAGAGAGGGAGTACTCTCATGTTAAGAGTGCACAGCCTGGTTGAAATGGGAATTTCTCCATTCCTGTCTCACCCTTCTATGCAGGACTCTTACAGGTGAGACATTCTAAAATTGTTGCACTTGAAATTCAGGAAGATAAGCATTTCTTTCTGAAGAGGATATGTCAGATGATTATGAATGTAGGAGTGGCTTAAAAGAACTAATAGACTAGGGCTGGGGATTTAGCTCAAGTGGTACCACACCTAACCTGGATGCACAAGGGCCCAAATTCAATCCCTGGTACCACAAAAAAAAAAAAAAAAAGAACTAATAGACTAAAGGCTTGCTCTTGGGAAAGTCAATTTTAGAAAAGAGAATACTGTGTACAGAAGTTAAGAGTCTGTACATATATTTCCTTAAAATTACTCATGCTCTGATACCTCCTGAAAATTAATTATGTACCATAAAATATAGGTACTTCAGATTTAGGACCACCACTTTTATATATAACTAGATCAGTCAGTGAATAAACAGACCAGTTACTAAGTATTTGCCCCCCATCAGCATTTGGCAAGGGATGAATTTTCTGGAGCCTTGCCCTGGAACTTAGTTTAATACCCATAATTCATTAACTCTGGAGTTGGCATTTAAAAAAAATTATAACAAGTACAAAAACTCTTCCACCAAATAAAGCAGGATATTATTTCTCCCTAGATATTTGAAGGAAATTTTGGAATAGGAGCTTACTTGTTCTGGAATGTGCTGTTTCAGATACCGGAAAAAGGGACACTGAGGGAAAGTAAGGATTTTATTCAGTTTAAGAAGGGGATCATCATTTTAAAAATCATTTGTATTGTACAAAGTGCTTGCTGCTTTCATAATACTGTATGATAGTTTTACCACAAGGAAACTGAGCTAGAGGTTGGCATTTCCTTTAAGGATATAAACCTAGTTCATTCTGGTGACTCCAAAGCTGTATTGTGCTCTCTCATGTGTGCTTCATAGAATACCTGTCTTGCTAACACTCTATTTAATTATATAAACAAACACTAAAAGGAAATGACTTCTGAATTCCACCCTGGTTGTAAATCTAAATGTGTCTGGTAGAAGAGGAGGGTGACCACTGAGGAAGGCTGTGCTACTTTATTTGGGGAAAGTGAAGGCTGTAGGGACTATTTAAGATAAAATCTTAGGAACATAGACTCTCTTGTATGTCAGGTGAAGGAGAGGGAATGGGGCCTCATGCTGACGTATTGCTGGGTAACCCTCCAGGAATGATCACACACAGGGTAAGGAAAGCTCTCTTGGAGACTCAGTTACGATCCTTCTCCTTCATTACTGTGAAAAATGGGGTATCAGGAAAATAAGATTCTGTCTTTAAAAATGCTATTCAGAAGAAAATGTTTGCTTTTCTTCCTTTGGTCCCTGTCTGTCTCACTACAGGCTTTAGAGTTCATGAGTACAATGACTGTGTGTATCTTACTCTTTAGTGCAACTAGTGTGATTGATGCATAGTAGGACAGTAAATATTTACAGTTGAAGAAATCAGTAAATGATATGTAAGAGAACCAAAAGCTCATGTTTTAAATTGTGAGAGGAACGTATCTCTCAAGGCCAGTGATGTGTTTCTTTCAGGGCAAGGAGAAAATATTTTATCAGTCAGGACTTCTGACCTTTCCCCAATTCAGTGTCCAAGACTCACAGTAAAGAACCTAGCAGCTAAAGAAGAATGTTATTCTCAACTGTGGTGAGAATTATTGACCTCTCTGTGACTATGATGAAAATTGTGGCCTTTCTCAGACAAAAGAACACACAGACAAAACTATATAAAATTTCAGTTAAGTTCATGAACCCTTTAAATTATGTTTCTGAAGTTAAGAATGCTAAAAAGTGACCTGCAGTGTAGAGAAAGGGCATAGTCACCATACTATGCCTCTCATTTTTCAGAGGAAAACAGTCCAGCAAACAATAAGAGCTTACTTTGGATATAACATCAAGGAGACGATAGGGTGCTGGCTCCAACACTGCCTTGATTCTGTGAGAAGCTTTTATAAAACACCCCTTGTCCCTCTTGGGACAGATGCCTCCAAATAGAGCTCTAATGACAATCCACTGGTCAGCCCTTCCTGCACTCATCCTCCATCTCATGACTGGAAAGCTGGTAAGAAAAGGGAGTAGAAGAACTAGGGCAAGGTTTTGGATGATGAAATTTACTGAGTTGGCTACTTTAGCTTCTAGAGTTACCCTTACCTTAATTTGTAGGCCATGTGTCTTAAATGTTTTCACTCTTCATGGAAGTACTTGCCTAGGATATTTTCCTTATAGACTTTCCCATATGGATGTAAAATAGCACAGATTTCATGTAGACATAGGTAATCCTTTGTGAGATGCAAAGTTTCTAGGTCATTGCTGGGAGCTGATGCCCCACAGAGCTTTTCTATCTACACCAGCTTGACTACTTTAGACTCTCTCCAGCCAGTACTAAACCTTGAGTTTTGAGGACACAGTCCATCTATGTGACCCTAGAATGTTTCGTCTCCTAGAACTTCACTTCCTTCACCTGGAATATGGGGTTAATAGTACCCACATCATAGGATTGTTATGAGGAGTAATAGAATGGGTGAAAAACTCCCAAGCTCAGTGCCTCTGGCTCACAGTGGGCACGAGATCAAACTATCTCTTGTTAATATTTAGACGCAGATGAGGACAATCTAGGCAAATTGCTACTTTTGCTTCTAAGTGTACCCAGCCCTGCTGCTTTTCTCCACTGGCCTTGCCTCCTCTTTGTTCCTGTTGCTGTATGGACAGTATTAGCTCTCAGTGCAGACACTAATTCTGAGCAGCTGAGGTCCTAGCCATACTTCTGGGTCTCTCCAACTCTTTTTTTTTTTTTTGGCACTGAAACATCACTGACATCTGTAATGTTCTGGTTAGTCCAGTAATGACTGTCCATTCTTTTCAACTGTATTATTCTTTCCCTTTTCTGATGTTATTTCACTGCCTTTTTAAAAATCTTTATTGGTACATTATATATATACATCATGATCACACTCAATGTTGGGAATTTGTACCAATATATGACATGATTTAATTCTCATTTTTTCCCGTTCCCCTACCCACCCCACAATCCCCATCCCCTAAATACATAAGCTTTGTTTCCTTTTTTTATTACCATCACATTTTTTTCTTTACCCCTCATTACTCACTCATCCACCACATTTCCCTTTGAATATTTTCTGTTTTCACAATATCCATCATAGAACTCATTAACATCTTCAGTTTCTCATACCAGAGAATAGACACGATATTTATACATCAGTGATCTATTTATTCCACTTATGAATATGTCCTAAAGGTACGTCCATTTGAACATGAATGACTCAAACTTAGCATTCTTTCAGGCAGAGTAATACTCCATTTCATAGAAAAACTACATTTTCTTTAGCCATTCTCCAGTTGATGGGCATTTGGGTTGTTTCCAAGATTGAGCTATCACCAACTGAACTGCTATGAACATGGGTACACATATGTTACTATGATATGATTCTTTTAATTCTTTTGTGTATATTCCTAGCAGGGAAATAGCAAGATCAAATGGGACCTCTAATCCTAGTTTTTTTAGGAATCTCCACACTGACTTCCATAGAGCTTGTATCAGTTTTCATTCCCACCAACAGTGGAGAAGGGTTCTTTTCTCCCCACAGCCTCGCCAGCATTTATTTCTGGTTGAATTCACAATAGCAGCCATTCTTTGTAGCGTGAGATAAAATCTTAGTGTTGTTTTCATCTGCATCTCTCAAATGACCAGTGATGTTGAGCATTTCTTCATGTGCTTCATGGCAGCTTTTACTTCTTCCTCTGAAAATTGTCTGTTCATTGCTCTTGTTCAATGTAGTGCTGGAAACATTAGCCACAGCATTTAGGCAAGACAAAGAAATAAAAGGAATAAAGATAGATAAGGAAGAAGTTAAACTGTAATTATTCGCTGATGACATGATTCCCTACACAGAGGATCCTAAAATCTCAACCAAGACTGCTAGACTTAATCACCAAATTTAGTAGTGTGGCTGGATACAAGGTCAATGTTCAAAAAATCAATAGCTTTTGTATACACAAACAACAGACTCACTGAAAGAGAAATTGGGGAATCAATCCCTTTCACAGTAGCACCCAGAAAAATGAAATATCTAGGGATCAATCTAACAAAAGAGATGAAAGACCTCTACTCTGAAAACTACAGGACTCTGAAAAAGGAGATAGAAGAGAATATCAGAAAATGGAAGGACATCCTTTGTTCCTGGGCAGGGAGAACCAACATCATCAAAATGCCTATACTCCCACCACCACTACACAGATTCAGTATAATTCTGATTGAAATCTCAATACCACAGTTCAGAGAAAATAATCCAAAAATTTATCTGGAACCACAGGAGACCTAGAATAGCAAAAGCAATTCTAAGCAACCTGGACATGGCAGGGGGTATTATAATCCCCAATTTAAAACTGTACTATAAAGCCACTGTAATAAAAACTGCATGGTACTGGCAAAGACACAGACCTGAGGATCAGTGGAATAGATTAGAAGATCAAGAAACAGCCCCAGATACACTAAGCCACCTCATCTTTGACAAAGAAGCCAAATATCCTCAGTGAAGGAAAGATAACCTCTTTAACAAATGGTGCTAGAAAAACTGGGCTTTAACTTGCCAAAGACTAAAGCTAGAGCTATCTCTGTCACTGTGTACCAAACTAAAATCAAAGTGGATTAGAGACTTAAATGTAAAAGCAGAAACATTAAACCTGCTGCAAAACAGGTTAGGTAAAACTCTTGGAGACATTGGCTTAGGGAAAGACTTAAAGAACAAAACCGCAATAGCATGAGATCTAGCAGAAGAAATCAACAAGTGGAATCACTTTTTTTATTAAAAAGTTTCTGCACAGCAAAGGAGACCACCAGCAAAGCAAAAAGACAACCAACAAATTGGGAAAGAATGTTTACCAGCTGACTCTCAAAAGGCCTACTATCTAGAATATATTAAGAATTTTTAAAAATCTGTCACCCCAAATTTAAAGACCCAATTCACTGCCTTTTAAGAGACAAACATTTACTGAGCAATTCTGTATGCCTGCATAGTACTGCTGCTAGACATACAGTACTTGGTAAAATAATACTGTTGTTCTTATCTGCTCTAGTTTGGGTAGAGGGAGAATAAATGGCAAGCAAGATACAGAATGTGATATGCGCTCTGAAAGAAGGCAGAGCATAAGCAGGCAGTCCTACTTAGAGGCTTTCTCTGAAGAAAACGCATTTAAATACAGGAGCTGACACTGTAGCATGAGTTGGAACCCTGGCTTTTATTCCAGGTGTGAAATGCCATGGATGGCTTCTCTTTGCTTTTCTCTCCTAGCAACAGATGGCTTAAAGCTTAGAGGAAACCAAATTCATGATTTTCACCAGTAACTTGTTAATTAAGTAAAAAATGTATCATTGTCATCTGTTCCTTTAAATAGCTATTCATTTACTATACAGCAGGCACTGTACATTCTACGTATATCCTCTTATTTTATTCTGCAGTATCCAAGAAAGCTCACTTGCCCACTCTGCTCTCCAGTCATTAGGACTTAAGTCTGGGTGTGCCCGACACCAGAGCCTGTGCCAGTAACCCCTATACTGTAGCAGCTCCCTTCTTGTGATGTCCTAACTCACCCGCTTCTCCTTTTCCTTCGTAGCGGTGCCAGTGAAGAAGAGGACACATGAAGGCTTGGCATCCCCAGTGGAATACCACCCCTCCCCTGTGTGTCTGTGACAGCGTGTGTGTAACGGCTTCCGATCTCTGTGAAAGCTGCCTGGCAACAGTGTCCTTCCTCAGACATGTCCTCAGACCCTCACCAGGCACATGTCTCTCCAAGAGACAACTGGTCCTGTGCTTGCTGAGTGTGTGCGTCTCATTTTCCTGTTGTGGTAGGCCAAGGAGAGAGCATCTCTGATCAGCTGGGAGCAATTAAAAAGGGTCCTTCACGTACCCCTTCCATGGCTGCTTTGATCTTACTCAGGAAAGTCAGTCCCTGTAGTATTACAGAAGTCAACACTTCATCAGGAAGAATCTGGAAAAATATGGAAGCGAAGTCAGAGTTTTTGCCTCCATGCAAACAGAAGCCCCTGTTGTTCATACTGAAGTAGCATGAAGCAAATGAGAGCACAGTGAGGGCCGAATTGACTCATGTACAGTCCTAGCCCGTTCCTACCTTTGTGAAAATTAGTGCCATGAAGCAGGAGGGATGACTTGAAAATGGACTTGGAGAAAGTTAAAAGCTAGAGTGATAGATATTTTTAGTATTTGAAGTTATCCAGGACTTCAGATTCATAATTCAGTGCTGTGGAAATGAAAAAAATGATTGAAGAGATGGAAAGGAAATGACCTTAGGAGGAAAAAAAAAAAGATATGGACCAAAGAATCTGATTAAAAGTTGAAATCAGTATTTCTGAATTAAAATTGACTAAGCTTCCAAATAGTTACTAAAGGATCTGACAGAACTTGAATTATTTGGGTGAACTCTGCAGATTTTATGGGCTTGTCATAACATGAAAGGCTGGAATGTATATTGCCAAATGAGAGTTTTCACTGTAGATTCTGCCAGTTTCACTCCCAGCTTAACCTGATACTGCTTATATTCAGTATGGGAGAATTCTTGCCACTCTGTGGCATGCTGAATTCAGCTGCCTTTGCCAGCAGATATCCCCGTGTTTCAGTCCAGCTGGAATCCTTGTTCCCTTGGCATTCCTCATCCACAGACCTTCAGATCATCTCCTGCACCCTTACTCCGTCTTCTAAATAGCACGAACAGGTACACTCCAAAGCCTGGGTTTCCAGGCCTTTCCCCACTCCCAGATCACAGCTCTGTATCCCCAAGGAGGCATCCACGTGCAAGGGGCACACAAAACTGCAAGTTAAAAGTGTGCATCTTGCTCAAACATCAGTTCTCTTGACAAACAGTTGAAGCTAGGGTTTTTTTTTATATAAAACAAAAGCAGTTACCTACAGAGTACAGTATCCATACACATCAACTGTCGAGCTAAAGTAGACTTGGAAGGTACTTTTTGCAAATTGGCTATGCATTTCCTCTCTTCTGTGTTTTGTGGTATTTCTGTATTCACTTCTGAGGAATACAATCAGAACCATATCCAACAATCCCTGGGGTTTCTGATAACTGAGGACCTAGACTGAGGCAGAACCAAGGAGCCTGCCTTGCAGGAAATCCCTCTTTTCCTTCCTCCCTGCTTGCCTATCTGTACCTGTGTTCTTATCAAAAAGCTTTTGGACCAGTTGATCATATGTATATTTGGGATAGTTCTGAGGCAGAAACAACACTAGCTTACTGTAGGAGTCCTATTTATATTCAACTCTGCATGCCATGAAACGACTCATTCTTTTGAGCCCAGGAAGCTACCGAGTATATATGTTTCTAGGTTAGGATACCCTCATTCACTACATATGCAGAGATACTGAGATGAGAGGAGTTTGAGCCGTTAAAGAAATGTTTCTCCCTCAAATCCAACAAATGGCTAAGATACTTTTTGGTGCTTTACCTACCTATCTGCAAAGACTGGAGAATTTAGTATATGCCTCAAGTTAAAACCTTCAGCCACACTCAACAGAACTACCCTAAATGAAGGACCAGCGGCCACTCTGCGAAGAATTTAAAGCATCACAGTACTACAAAGGTTTTTGTATTTGGAAGTTTGTATGTCTTTTCCCAATAATCACTGTTTGATCTTCAACTGGTAACCTTGTAATAGCAATGGACACAAATCATTGGCTTTCCCTACCAGATCATATGTTGTTACTTTAAATTAGTATTTGGAAAATCCAAGCATTTATGCAGCAGATATAAACAAATATAAAATTATGTGCCATCCCATCTCAATAAATTATTTTATGTCTGTAGTCCTCAAGGAAATCACTTTTGCCTTTACCTAGATTTGCTTTATGGGCTCCTGCTATCTTGAGCACCTGATGATACATTAACCAGGGAAAGTATTCAACAGTGCAGCAGTTCCTGCTGGCAGCATTGATCACTGTGAGAACTGGGATCCCTCCGAAGGTGGAGCACACTGCTTGGCCTTAGTCCCAGCATGTGAAGCTTCTCTCCTGCTAGGTCAGTAAATGTTAGCATGCTCGGAATTGTGTCCTGACTGACCACAGGCAGCATAGGGCAGTGGTGGCAACCCTATGGCATGTGTGCCACCACTGGCTGTTTCTTATCATTGGAAGCTTTTAAGGGTTTGTCATCGCTGCCCTTGGGGGAAATGATCAGAGTGCAGGTCTTGGGTGTACCCAGAGTGACTTGTACTCACAGAAATTCCCTGGCCACCTTCCACAGGTTGGACTTGGGTGTGGTGGAAAGGATTTGTCCTATGATTTGATAAAATTAAATCCACCACTGTCCCACAAAGTACTTGAAGTCTTAGCTCCAAAAGCCCAGAGAGGGAAATGACCAGTATGAAGAGTCAACCATGGGCCAGGCCTTATATATCCATTTGTTAGAGGAAAGTCACTCGTCTAGAGTTGCACACAGGAAATACTGGAGGTGGTTTTGAACCCAGCTTTCCCTGCTCTGTGGGCAGCCCTTTTGCTTAGATGTTGGTACACCTGAAAACACAGAGAAAGAGGCTTTTGGTTTCTCTACTGCAGTCTGACCATTTACCTTTCAAACTTTTTCAAAAAGATTTTTATGGCTGTAGTTTGGGCTCAGAAATGACATTGAGGTCACCTTGTTCCTCTACTCTTGTGGACACTTGAAGTGCACATCATTGACTTGGTCCAGCAGGAGTTGGAGGACCTTTCCTTTTTGGTGCCATCCCTCATAAATAAGGTGTTTTTTGGCCTTCAAAAGAGAAGTTCAGGGGCCGGAGATTTAGCTCAGTGGTTCCAGTGCCTGCCTCGCAAGCGCAAGGTCCTGAGTTCGATCCCGGTAACCACGTACAATGTTGGGCGTGGTGACTCACGCCCAGCAGCAAGCAGTACCACATACCACAGTGCTGGGTGTGGTGGCTCGCGCCTGTCATCCCAGCACTCGGGAGGCAGAGACAGGTGGATTGCTGAATTTGAGGCTTGCCTGGACTACACAGTGAGCTCAGGACCAGCCTGAACTACAAAGCGAGACCCTGTCTGAAAAAAAAAAAAAAAAGTAAAAGTTCAAAACAAGTAAAAATAGAGGGTATTCAGCTAACTTTATTTTAAAATATCTGCTGCTTCATTGCCACAGAGACGAAATTCATATTTTAGTAAATGTAGCTACCAATTCTGGATTCTGAAGGATGTGCCAGCTCCAAGTCTAGTGGATGTTTCTTTCCTGCTGACAGCCAGGGTGTGTCAGTGTATCTAGATGTAAATGATAAATGTTGTGCCTTTCTGTATGAACATACAAACACACACAGTTTTAAGAGCTGAGAGCAGTTCATAGTAGCCCCTCATTATCTTGCATACCATCGCAAAGGTTTCTGCCAGCCTGATTACAAGTGCCACTTGATAATTGGACCCTGTGTGCTTGAAGAGTTACTGCCTGGCAGAGGTTCTCAGCCCCTAAAGCACTGAAGCAAGGTAACAGCCCTGAAGGAAATTGCACTCCAGTCCTCCTCCAAGATGTCTAACGACATGAGAAATTTACATACCCAGCCATTTAGGTGACCTGGCTCATTTTGGTCACTCTAGTTGAGCCTGAGGGCACAGTTGTATAATTCACCACCTTTTAGTAGTGAAAAAGCTTAAGAAGCCCTCTCCCCCACCTAGAAAATACTTTCCTCTTTGATTCTTAAAATTCTACCCTCACATAATGGTTGTTCAGTGTATGCTTCTCAAGAAAATCAGTTGTATGTTTGCCATGCGCTAAACACTTCCAGATTCTTATACTTAAAAGACAGTTCATTATGGGTCAGATCCACCTCAGTCCCAAAGAAAAAGGAAAACCTGTAAAGGAGACTTCAGACCTCACAGTATTGCTTTTACCCAGCAATGTTTCTTCACCACCACCATCACCACCACCTTTTCCAAGAGCCAGAAGACCCATCCATTCATGGGAAGGACAGTATCATTTGGAATCCTGGACCTGGCTGCTGAGACAGTATCATATGGAGCTGAGAGCAAACCAAAAACAGCAGAACAAAGGCCAAAGCAGAAAAATGAAAATGAATGAAGACACGTGGAGCAAAAAACCCCACAAAGCCCACTGGGCTCGACAGGGCCTCCATGGCACAGCAGCATTATACCCAACCGTCTCTTCAGGGTGACAGGCTACCCTGCACCAGTGGGTAGAACCAATGAACTCATTGTTCTGTACTTGTTCACCTGTGCACACTCCCATTCCCTTCTTAGTCATCTTTCCTTTCTACTCTTTAGACAAGGGAACACTCAATCTTTCAAAGGAATTACACTTTGAGTTAATGTTTCAGTATATCATTTTCATACTGTAAATTATTTTGTAAGAGAGATTTACTGCTATCCCAAGATGTTTGAACTTGGCACCCCTGTGCTTTTTGGAAATCAATAAACCATTACTGGAAATACAATTTGTCTGTTGGAGTTGTGCACAAAGGACTCTGCTAGATGTAAATATTCATGATGATCTGCATTCTTATTGTGGTGATGACGGTGTTTGGGTTATTGGATGTGGGAGCCCCATTTACTCCTGACTTCCCGAGAGTGCTTCGGGAGGTCTCTGGGAAACGGCAAAAGGGCAGACTAAAGATCATTATTATTTAGAGACAGGTTTTCTCTTCCAAGTAAAATGATCCATGCCTGCGTAAAATTTTATGACCAAAGTGGATTGCAACCTAAAGAGTACTTGGTCCTGAATGATGTTTTCAAATAGCACTTAAAGCTTTACAACTTACATTAACTTGAAGGAAGGTCAGTCAAGTTTTAATTTTTAACCATGTTTTCTAGCAAAGCAAAACAAATTAGAGTTAGGCCAGCAAAGTCATCTTCGAGGAACTTTAAAAGTTATATTGCCATGTGATTGGTGAAAATACAGCATTTACTTGTAAATGAAGAGGTTTCGATCTGGTTTGCAATAATAAGGCGAGAGCTGGCACTGAAACCAGGAGTCACTGACTTGGAAGTCTTCAGTAGCCAACCACAAAAGCTGGAGTCAGTGGGATTATGTGAATTTAAAAGTAAGCCTTACCTAAGCACGTGAAAATTAGTGTTTAAAAAACCTAAAAGCCATCAGCCAGTTTGTATGAAGGGGAGGCAATGGACGGGCCCTACTGTAAATTTCCTTTTATAAAATTTATTTTCATCAGACCCTTTTAGCTGGGGACAATAAAACCTTTGGGGAATTTGCCCAAGATAGGTAGATTACTCACTGAAGGTCATCCAGTAAGCCATGCTGGTAAAGCTCAGGACAGCAGACTGACTGTCTCCTGTGGCAATCATTAGGCCCTACTTTCCCCTCCTAGGTGCTGAGGACGCTTCTGCCAGTGGGATGGCAACTGCCAACCACGATAGCATCTGGGAGTCTTCAGAGTCTAATGAACCACAGTGTATCTGGAGGTTTTCTCCCCTATCTCCTGGGTCCAGGCCTCGCCTCCACATCCTGTTGCCCCAGCCCTTCTTGTTTCATTATCTCGCCCTAGAAAATTAACTTTTATGTTTTTATTGATGTTTTTTCAGTGCAACTTAAACATGGCCTCATTTCCTATTCACTCATAAAAGGGTGAAATTACAGTTTGTCTGGGGCATCTTCTGGCCCTACCAAGGCACCAGAGATACACCTAGCAGACCAGACTGCCAGTCTCTAATAAAAAGATGTCGCCACAAAGCAAACAAATAAATATTGTTTGAAAGTCATTAACTGGTTAAACTCAGTGGTTGTACTTGTTAAAGACTGCAATTCAAAACTATCATTTTGGTTAATAGTGGCCACCCTTAAACGAGCTCTTTGTCTAGGCCAGATGCTCTCCTAGTTGCTTTTCACATTACCTTAATTCTCACATCACTATTACCACCATCCTTCATTTTGTTGCTCAGGAATTTTTAGAGAATTAAGTGCTATATTAAGATTATACCTTAGTAAGTGGAAAGCAAGGACTTCAAGTTTAGTAGACTCAACTTCGCTGCTATATTTCCTGAACATGAAATGCAAACAAATGGATTCACAAAGAGTAGCTGAGACATACTGAAAATTTTAGTAGTTCAACCCACTCAGAAATGACTGGAAACTGGGGACCACGCACCAAGCCTTCTGACCGGTTAAATAAAGCAAACACATGAGGGAAAAGCTAGGTATCTACCATCAGGAATTTACTCAAAACTTACTTATTCTTTATAATTATGAATTGTCTAGTTTCCAGACTTACAGCAAAGTAAGGAGAAGGGACTTCCAGAGAAATTTAGTTCAAGAAAGAAAACATGGCACAAGTATAGTTAAAGCCTCCAGAAGTCCTATTGGACATGTGTGCTAGTGCAAATGAGCCTCCTGTAAGACATTACCATTATGTCCAAATAATGACCCTCCACATCACACATAAAAACCCAAATTATACTCAAAAGAAGACAGTAATTTCTTAGCAAGTATTTTAAAAATGTTTTTATGGCAAATGATAAAAATTTTAAAGAAATATGTGTATCACAAATGGTAAAAACCTCTTATGAATTACAAGGAATAAACCTTTGACAATCTATGACATTTTACTGAACAAAAGATGCATCCCTTCCCCTACATGAGGTTTTATTCTGTGAGTGTCTTGTGTTTTTCCCCCACAGCTTTGTAAGTGACTTTCATGCTACAGTGCTTTGCATATAATGCCCTGAACAATAGAAGTGCCAAGTTTTCAGTGTGATGAATAAAACTAATAACCAGAATACAGGTCAAATTCTGTTACAACAAATACTGCTACTATAAAAATCACTTAAGCATCCCTGTTATCTCCAGGCCCTTGTTGATTGCCCATTTATTTTAGGCAGTAGTCATTACAACAAAATTGGAATATAATAAAAAGAAACTAGACCCTCACCACAAGTTGGGTGTAACACCATTTAACCTGTAATAACATTCTCAATTTATATTTCTCCAGCTCTTTGTTTCAAAAAGAATAAGCCTACGTAGACACAACACCAGCCTGGAAATTGGTAGTTGTTGCTAGGAGAAGAAGGAATTCAGAAGCAAAGCAAACATGGAGTTGTGTAGCAGTCTCTCACTTAGGGAATTTGGTCTCCCTAATCTATGACCTTAATCTATGTTGGAGCCCTCAACCAGAGTCACTTGCTTCTAATGGTGATGTAATGGGTATGTTAAGCCCTGGAATGAAGACATGGTTCATTTCTCATGGATCATTGAGCACTTTGTGGTAACCTGGCTCTGATCTGATGACTCTAAGATTTAAATAACAATAATAATACGGAAGCATGTGACTGGAGCTATCTTTTCTCCCATGATGCACTCCTACAGTGTGCAAAGGCACATTCCATGTCAGGATCCAAGTCAGCTGCATTTTCTGTGGTATACAGGCAAGGATTTTTTTTCTAGGCCTGCCCTTTTGCTGGTTGAGTTTTGCCTTTTACTGTAACATTATCTAGTCTTCTTTCTGTTACTTAAATATTTTTTTTATGACTTCATTGCAACCAATGTTTCATAGCATCCCAGCAGAAGGGATTAAATCATAATTCACTTCATAATGGTATCAGCGGTAGGAAATGGAAGGGGGAGGAGATGGAAATTATCCACATTTTTCCAATGATCGTATCTGGCTCAGGCCCCAGATTCACATCATATTCCAAGGAACTTCATAAATTCTGGGCACGGCTCAGCTTGAGGAGTCAGGCAGTATCTCTTCCTGGCTCGGGGTGAGACACACAGTCTCTTGAAGGCGTGACATTACAAGATTTGTTCACCTCTGCACACTTCCCTAAGCCAGAGCATAATTAAACACTGATGTGACCCAGGCCAGGGCATCAGGTTAGGAAGGAGTCACTGCTTTGTTGGCTCATGAAAATATTGAGTCCAGGTATCCGGTTGAGGGTGGCCATTTGCTGTACACAGTTTTTATTAGGACATCTGGAGATTAGAGGTGTTAATTGGAGCCAACTTTTCTGTGTTGCTTACTCCTCACACGTTAGGAGGCCCTTGGTCCCAGGCAGAAGGCTGTATCCTCGTGTCAAATGCAGCCTGTTCCAGGTGGGCAGAACCACAGTAGAGGAAAAGATCACTCTTAGACCTGATGGTAGTAATGGTGGCAGGAGCATTAGGGTTGGTTTGCAGGGATGATGATAAAGGAACCACTGATAACAGCAGTAATGGCTATTTTAATCTTTTAGAAGTATATAATAAATTATAAACTATAGTCACTCTTTCATGCTACAGACATTATCCAAGCTTCCTTCACCCTTTACCCTCCCTATCCTCTAGCGATCACTAGTCTACCCTTACTTGTATGAGATCAACTATCTTAGTTTCTACCTATGAGTGAGGAAAACCAGATGTGTCTGAAATGTTAATGTCTTCCAATTCCAGCCATGTTAGGCAAATGACAGGATTTTATTCTTATAATGGCTGAAGCATACAGGAATCAAATTCTGACCCTATGACCTACAAATATATATAATTAGGCAACATTTAAAATTTTAAATGTCTCTTTTCTCAGCACTTAAGCCAATTTCCTGTTTGCTAATGAGTGGATTCTGACCAGGTTCCCCCAAACCCATATTTCCTCTAGAAGACACTGGCCTAGGTAACAAAGTAAAGGGTTTCTTCTTGAGGTCATATATAGCCCACTTGTGGCGAAACTATACTCAAAGCAAGCTTCCATACTCAATACAGACTGTTTAGCCTTCTCTGCCACCTCTGGCATGAAATCAAGATATGAAGAAAGATTTAAGTCCCCTGGGGGTCTGCCATTGTATATAGTTAAATGGTAGACAGAAGCCAAGGTTTCTAAAAGTGTCTTTTTCCCTTTCTGGGATGATAAGAAAATCCATCTGGAGTGTTTTTATGCTCCTCCTGATAGCCAAGCCATTGGCTTTCTTTTCTATTGTGCTACTTAGGCCTGTCACTGCCCTCAGCAAAGACAATTTCACCATGACTTACTTTCTAATAATCACTGGAATGGTCTCATGAGGACACGCACAACTGCTGTCTATCCTCAGGCCTGGCACATCGTCAGATGGCAGGCTTCAGAGCAAACGAGAGACCTGGCTTGGTTCACAAGGCAGTCGGAAGCGACCCAGAGCTCAGGCTTTCCCCTGTCTGTCCTTCTCCCACCTCCTTCCTCCACTCCTCCGCTGCTTCTTCTGCTCTGTCCATCTGGAAACCATGAGCCTCGTGGATTCCAGGCACAAATTCTCAGATTTCAAATGTTTGGGAAGTTTCTCAGCTTGGATCAGTCTTCATGTGTAAGAAAATACAATTTGGGAGAAAAAAACAGCTGAGATCTTTCTACAGAAGAGAAAATAAATAAGGTGTGGTGTGTATCCATCCTCTTGTCAATTCAGCTCCAGAACCACACACGCTGTCTAATCTCAGAAAAAGTATTTGGATTCCCCAGAGGAGGAAACAGAATGGAAAAACAAACCCTCCACTCCTAAGAACTTACTTCCCTTCCATAGTATAAACACAACTGGCATCAGATAATACAGTGTAATTCACTTGGCGTGTGTTTGTGGGAGAAGAAAGGGTCTCTGAAGGATAGACCTAAGAGTAGCAGGATGAAGCAAAAAGTAAAATTTAGACTAAAGTTGTTGGGAGAAAACTGTTAATACTGTGAACCATTCAACCCATGCTGTGTCACTAGGAAAAAGAGTGATGTGCCATCTTCTGTCTTGAAAAATGAATGACTTCGCTCTCAAAGCCGGATCTTAGAAACAGACTGGGTTCTAGTGCTGCCCCTGTTCTTTACTACCTGAGGAGTTAAACGAGCGGGACTTGGTCCCGTCCCTGACACACAGTAGGGACTTAGCGCTGGTACCTAGTGATTACTGTGCTACCAGCCACTCTTCCGAGCACAGTGCCCTGAAGGACGCGGTCCACAGAGCTGGCTCTCAAGCACCCTCCGCTGAGCTGCGCTGCTACCGACTCCCCTTCAGATCCAGCACTGCTCCAGATGCCGCCTCTCCTTGCAGAAAACTAGAAGACACCGTGGGCTCCATCCGCCCCAGCGGGAGTATCCAGAACCTCTGGCAGCGCCTGCTCTTCCCAGAAGAGAGAAGAGAGCTGGAAGGCGACTGCTGTCCTGTCTGTCACTGATGAGCTGTAGGGCCCATGCTGGCTGGGGAGCACAGTCCGTCAAGTTGGAGGATTCTCCGTGCTCCCCAGCTCCAGCGCTGGAAGGGCTTTGCCGAGTGAAAAATGGCAGCAGGAATGTGACGGTGCTTCCTCTCGTGCTGTTTTCCTCTCCGTGTATGACTGGGGGTGCACGTGTGTCCATCGGAGAGTACACAGGGGTGAGTATATGCACAGGTGTGTGTGTTAGTACGTGGGTGCATGATTTCGTATGTTTGCACATGCTCTGGCTATGCCAGGAGAACCGATTCATACAGTATGGAGAGTAGCATTCCTAAGTGTGCACAGGCATGGAAAATTACAGTCGAGTAAGTTGAGAAATATTCTAGTGGGCTAAAAAAAACTCTATTCCCTGAGGAACATCTCAGAACTTTTATATCTTCATGTGCATCGTGAAGCTTCAGTGTGATCGTTTGCGGGGTTTCCATGGGGCAACGTGAGGACACAGCCAGCTGAGGGCACCAGGTAGGACTCGGCATGAGTGTGTCTCTCACCCCTGCTATGCCGTGACGTCTCTTTTCTAGACTGGGAATCTGAGGGGTAAGTTTGTCAGGTGAGAGTTTGCATCTGCCGTCTAACAGAGGGGACCACAAACCATTCTCCTGTCACCCCTAGCGTGTTAGTCTGGAGGACACAGAAGAACCTTGAGGTGCCCTCCCAGGCAGCATGTGGCGGGCTGCATGTGGATGGGAAGTGCCACCGAGTGGCAGAGTGCCCATCAGCAGAATTAATGGCCTGGCACCCCTCCACACCTACCACTCTTTTTAAAGTACTGGGTTGACATTTAAAGGACAGAAAACAGGCAGATGGGGGAGGGTGTTGGAGACTATCTCTACCTGCAGGCCACTCAGAAACAAAGCCCCTGACCTACCTCTCTCTCTCTCCCTCCCTCCCTCCCTCTCTCTCTCTCTCTCTCTCTCTCTCTCTCTCTCTCTCTCTCTCTCTCTCTCTCTCTTTGAGAAGGGTCTTGCTTTGCAGTTCAGGCTGGCCCTGAGCTCACTATGTAGCCCAGGAAAGCCTTGGACTCACAGCAGTCCTGCCTCCGCCTCCCAAATGCTGGGATTATAGCTGTAAACCACCACACCTGGCATTGTGGTGTGAGGTCCTAATTGCTGGTGGGTATGTCACCACACCCATTGTTGTTGTATGTGGTTACCAGGGATGGAACCAGGGACCTTGCACTTGCTCGACAGGTGCTGGAATCACTGAGCTAAATCTCCCGGCTCCCCTGACCTCTTTTTAAGGAGACTGTTTAGTGACCATCTGTTGTTATTCTAGCCTACCCTTTTGAGGGTCTCACCCCACCCACATCCAAATGGCTTTCAAAGTATTTTTTCCAACTACACACAGTTATGTCCTCACACTTTTATCACCACTGCATTACAATTTTAGTGGGGTTTTCACACCACCACTGCTCCCCATCCCAGCAGACTAGTCATGGGTCATGTCACACATGTACGGGCGTGAGACTGGTGATTTAATGAGGACCTGTTCCTCATATAGAAAACGTGTGTGACGCTCAGATCACAGCATTCACCACATAGTCATGGGCTGTCTTGAACAGAGTTCATGCCCTTACAAGTAAGAAGAGACACAAGGGTGGTACTTTCTTAGGAGATTATTACACCCACCGGAATGTAACAGCAGGATTTAGCAATGGTAAAGAATAAATACCCCCACTTGCTGGGACAGCTGTGGTTGCCCCATCTCCCCCCCACACCCTTCTTCAGCTTCCTGCTACTCTTTCTGCCAGGGACAAAGAAGCATCATCCGTCAAGGACAATAAACATCCTTGGGTAACGCTATCGCCTGAGTGGTTCCCAGCTCTCACCATAGTGTTTCACATCTATAAGGGACTCTGTTTTTAAGAATGCACAACACTAACTATGCCCTTTAATCGGTCAACCCACCATCCCATTCCATAATACTGTGTACTGATGAGACAGAACACTGAGATCACCCGTGTTATTCATCAGGGTTAAACAGAACTACTGGGTTGAGTGAATTATGCATTTACAAAAAGGGTTGCACAGACATAGATGAGGTGAAACACTTCTGTGACCTTGAACTTCAGACTTTTTCCTCAAAGCCAAACTTAAAGATCAGTGGCTGAAGACTCGAAATGGTGACATGCACAGTGTTTCTAACTGACTTCCTTTGCCCACTGACATGGTCCACTTCACCAGGCCCAGGGGCTACCTCTTTATTCACACTCATGTTACCCACACAGAGAGATGGTTTCACTTGGAAATAGTGGGAATATAGATTCTGGATCAGAATACCTGGGGCTGTCCTTTACTAAGTTGCTTTCAACAAGTAATTTAAATGCCCTGTGCCTCCATTTTTACCTTTGTTAAATGGGAATAATAATATCACACTGGGTTGATGAGAGAATCAAGCATAATGTTTGAAAAGTGCTTAGTATTGTGCCTGGCACATAGCCCGCAAGAAATAAAATGGTTACTCCCAGGGCTGGAGGGTTAGCTCAGTGGTTCCGGCGCCTGCCTCGCAAGCGCAAGGTCCTGAGTTCGATCCCCGGTAACCACATATAATGCTGGGCGTGGTGGCTCATGCCTGTAATCCCAGCACTTGGGAGGCAGAGACAGGAGGATTGCTGAGTTCGCGGCGGCTTGCCTGGGCACCATAGTGAGCTCAGGGCCAGCCTGAACTACAAAGCCAGACCCTGTCTCAAAAAAAAAAAAAAGGTTACTCCCAATATTATTATTATTATTATTATTATTATTATTATAAATTTGTGAAGCAGCAAAACAATGTTGAAGGGAAACTTAACAATATCTAGTCTCATTTCTAGGCTCTCTGACTGAAAAAAATGACAGAGGTACCAGCTTTTGGCTTAAGAAGATTCATGTTGCATTTTATAATGATGAAAATGAAAATACGATGATGACCTAAATATGCACCAACAGGGGCCTAGCTATGTACCTTAGAGTCCATCCATGTGGGGGAACACTGTGCAGAAAAGCAAGGGTGGGTTTCTCACTCCGTGCTCAACCAGCCAACGTTGCTTCTGAAAATTGCTGTGGGCTCTGTGTTTAGACTGGCAATCACAGCTTTCCTTCCCGCAATCACAGAGCATTCTCTGGGATGCCAGTGAGAGGATGATTTTGTTTTAGAAGAGTGGGTTTGTGTCACTTCCGCCAAACTGAAGAAGTCCAGCCCGGAACAGGAAGGGACGGAGGAACTCGGTAGAAAGATAAACTGCTTGGTTTATCTTTCACAGAAACCATTATCTTCATACCGTGGCCTTTGAATAATGAGACAAAAATGCCTTGAGACCTTGACTTTTGGCCATTAGTTAATCCTCCTTAGAGCTTTTCACTGTGAGAGAAAAACAAGTTCCTCTGGTAAGCCATGTTCAAGCAGAGAGGTATAATGGCTTTTCTTGGCCTTGTGCCTCCGCATGCCCAATCCTCCAGTCTGCTTCATGGTCCAGTCGGGAGTGGACACAGGTCCCTCCGCTACCTTGCTGCTCTCTGACCTCGTCGCTGTTACCTCTGATTTCTGTCAACGAGCAGCACTGATCACAGTCCCTACCCACAAGCAAGAGCGTTGGTCTTCTCCAAGTTTCCTGGATAGTGTGAGTTCTTGTCATCCCAGGCCTGCGTAGTGCGTCCTTCCCAGCACCTCCTCCGGCCCAACAGGAGTCGGCTGAACCTCATTCCAGTTTCATGAAAGAAGAAGAGAAGACGGAGAGTACAAGAAGCAAAAGAATTGTAGTTCTGGGTATTCATCATACTCACAAGCTACACCTCTTATTATAGTGGTCTGGTTCCATATGTGTGAGTGCTCGCTCCATTTTGCCTTCATTCTTCTGAGGCTCTCCTCCTTGCATCTGAGAGACAGAAGCAGAGAAAGCCACTGTGCCGCCAGAGAGTTCAGAGTAGGAAATAGACAATGAATATGGCAACATCGGGAAAAGCAGAGCTGTTATGCAGTGAAGAGTGAAAATCCAGGACAGCAGATCCACATCCCAGCCGTCTTGAAGGGAGACTAGTCCCCTCACGGTCCGTTCTGCATGGTCAGTCAAGCCTGACCTTCCTTCTTGCTCTCGTTTCGGGACACCTTTTGATGACACTGGCACCTGCAGATGAAAGGTGGTTAAGACTGAATCCTCTGCATCTCTGCTTTTGCCCCTGTAGTCGATGTCCCATTACTAGGAATCAGGTTCCCCCATGCAGTACAAGACCAAACCAGCAGGGGTCTGACATTAGTTGCTTTTAACTCGAAATGACCCTCTCCATTGCGTCCGCAGTGTGAACGAACCCGAGGTGAGGAGCTCGGCGCTTAGGTTGTTGTGAGCGGAACTCACAGGTATAAATAATGCAGACGCCTGTGGAGCAGGGCTCTGAACAGCCAAGGCCACAGAAAGAACATTGGTCTCCCTTGTCCACGATGAAGAGCTATGTTTAATTCAGTTTTCGTGTTTACCCAGAAAATATATGCATAAAGAGAGCTCCTTTAACGCAGGAGCTTGGATCATTAAGGTTCCTGTCTCAAACAAGCCACCATTTTCTTTCTGGTCTCCAATGAAGATACCATGATAATCAAAAGTGATATAATAAAAAAGATAGTGTCTCAAAAAGTGAGTTATATGTTTCCAAATCAGAGGCCTTTTTTTTTTTTTAAGGCATGATGTGTTCAGTATTTCTGGATCATTCTTGAAGCTGATATTTCAAACTGTGAGCTCAAGTTTTTCCATTGCCTTCAAGTACCTTTATTAGTCACAATTGTGAAACACCTAAAAAAAAATTGGGCTTTACAATTTTTAGTCATTTCATACACATTACTTTATGTGGTTTTTTTCTTTAAGAAAGAAATGATTAGTTTTATTTTACAGCCAGTGAAAGAGGTTCAGAGAAGAGGGGAAAGTTGCCTGAAATCACACAGCCAAGTAGCAGCAGAGCTGGAATTTTCCATGCCAGTGAAGCAATTAAAGTCCATATGCACAGAGGGATTTTCATAAATGCAAACATTTATATAATGCAACCCTAATACGAATTGTACCTTTTCAGCAACTAATGTGATTTTACATATTATCATCTATTTGTATCGTGCTGTTCTCCTTAGACCGCAAAACTGTCGTTTCTTGAAATTATGGAATGCATGCCTTTTTACATTTCTTCTCTTCCTATAACTCTGCTTTATATTCTGCTTTTCTAGGAGATAGTAGAAAGTGGCAAGAATCCAATCTACTCACTATCAGAAATGTATCTTCAGCAGGCTGTCAGACTGAGAAAATCCAACTGTTTTCATCTTCCCCACAACCTGAAGAGAGAGGTACTAGTGTTTTTCTAGATGAGGAAGTAACTCTTAAGCACAGAGAGACTGGGTTCCCCAAATTCACACAACTGTATAGTCCTGGAGTGAGTTTTGTACCTGGAAACCTTATCTGGTTCACAAAAACCATGGACACCAAAGGTCAAACCATCCTGACTTCCCTCAGAGGGAGGACCTATGACTTCTCTGCAAGAACCTAGGGTGGTGGAGAGGGCTAAACAAACAGGAATATGTTAGTGTACCTTGGAGAAGAAAGGGTTCATATTACAGGTTCTTAAAAAGTAAAATGCAATGTGGGTTAAAAAAAATTTTATAGACAACATAGTAATACTGATACCAGCCACTCTGAACTAACCGTTCCACTTATCTCAGAATCTCTCTTTATCTTATCCCCTCCCTTTTATTTGGAGGTTGAATTGGCTCCTGATACTATCAAGGAAAACCACTTTGAGCCTCGGTGGCTGTGACCGCCATGCACCAGAGCTGGCTTTGGTGACCTGCCAAAGCCTCAATGTTAGTCCTGTTGTGCAAGCTTGCTCTAACACAGACACTGAGGTTGCCTAAACCCACCTGCCACGTTAGCTCTTTCACTTGAGCCAACCGGATGCAGGCAGCCCCTCCCAGGGCCTCCATGATCCCACTGTGCCTTTCTGCTCCAGGACTGGCCTGCTTGATCTAAGCCATTGGTGGAGAGCCTAAGATACACCTGCTACTGCAGGCTGTTTGTATCTTTGAAAGCTCTGAAAGATTTACCATCATTGGTCTAGATCTTAGACTTCTAAGTTAGTCCTATGGCTTTTGTCCCAAGTAGTTCAGAAGTGATCCTGTGACCCAGAGAGACTTCTGGGTAGTTACTGATTCACATAGAAAGTCACAATCAGGTTCAGCCTCTCTTCTTGGAGACAGTACCAGCCCTGACCCTGTGGCCTGAGGAGGCAGCAGGAGCCTAGTCTAAGCAAGTCAGCAATTTAGCAAGACTTTGTCTCCAAATTTAAAAAAAAAAAAGCCGGAGCTGGCTCAGTGTGAAGGCATTGGTTCATTCCCCAGCACTGGAAAAGAAAAAAAAAAAGAAAACTTTCCTGAGCTACAAAGCAGAAGGCAGTGCAGCCTGTGTCCAAAACACTCTGACATAAGCCTCAGTCCTCACACTAAGCCTGCTATGGAAGCTTTATGAGACCCCTCTGCATATGAGGAAACCAAGGCAGGTAGACTTACAGAATAAATTGCCAAGTAAGTAACTGAAATGGAATTCAACTCAACACAGATCTGCTTTTCCTCCAGAAACTGGTCTACTTTTCATCTTGCCTATCTGTCTGCTTGTCTGGGGGAGAAGAGCAGAGCAAGACCCTCTGTCATGGTCAGGCCAGCGGGCTCACCCACTCTGCTTCCCTCCTCTCCTGTCTTCAGGGAGCTGCCTCTGCGCAGGACATCTTTTCTCTAGTTTGGATCTTCAGTGTCTCCCAAAGGTCTGAGTGTTAAAGGCTTGCTCTCCAGAGTGGTGCTGTTGGGAGGTGGTGGAGTCTCCTAGGTGGGGCCTGTTGGAGGTCTTCGTGTTACTGGGGGTATGTGCTTCATGGGGACCTCTGCCCTTTCTTCATGCTGTGTCCCCACAGGCCATGAGGAGGGTGCCACCCACTTATACCTTGATGTATGGTCTCACCACAGTCCCCAAAGTCAAATGTTTATGGGCTAAAATCTCCAAAACTGAGAGCCAAAAGAAACCTTTCTGCTTTATAAGTTGACTATCTCATGCACTGGTTATAGTGATGAGAAGCTGACTACCATGGTGTCCTTGATTATTCTCTTCAACCCCCAAAATGGTTTCTATCCACCAAATTCCACCTCTAGGTTGGATTCCAGATCTTCCCATGAAGTGGACTAGATCTACAGCCCATAATGGGCTGGCTGTCCTCCTGGGCTCTGACTTCATCATTTGTGCTCTAACTTTGGCCATTCCTAAGTTTGTGTCATTCTTGGTGATTTTAATTTATCAAATTTCAACTCAGCATTGACCATTAGGTCCTCCTGGGACTTGTTTCTTGCATGGACATCTCCCTATCTTAAAGCATTAGGTGTGACATCAGGAGATAGTTTGTTCCTGCCAGGAATCACACTGTAGTCCTTTGTCCCCACACTGTGAGCCAGGCTAGGCCCCTGTCTGGTCCCAAGTACGCTGGTTGTATGATCTCTGCTCAGGCTGTTCCCTCTCACTGGAGTGCTCTCCCTATCTGTGTTCTACCCTGTAGTGACAATTTGTGCATGTGATGGTAGCTCTGAGCTAAAAAGGCGGGATTGGAACACAGATCAGGCTCATTCTAAAGAGCTCATTCTTGTGCTCTTTCTAGAGCGGACCATGTGGGATAAGCCTTTGCAAATTCAACTCATTTCCTATCATATCGAATTTCCTAGGTCTCCGGAATTTAAGCTCTCCTGCCAGTTAAAGTCTCATTAATTCAATAACCTTTGCTGATTGCCTCATGGGTGCCAAGAACTGTGCTTTTCTCAGTGATTTCCAGAGAATGCCGAATGGCAAATGATAATGCTGTAATTTATATGGTGAAAAAGCAGCTCCTAAGGGTTGTCACTCTCCAGTTGAGCTACTTTTTTCACTATTGAATAAATTATAATTGGAAGAGCTGGTAAGAAGTCTTCTAAGGGTGAGCTAAGCCAATCAATACTTGCTGCTTTAAATTCTCTTTTCCGCTTCTTCTCCCATTCAAGCAGACTGGAAAAAGTGCAAGTGTTTGAGGCCTAGATTTCTTAATGGAGTAATTTTTTTTGAGTGCTCTGATTGTGAAGAATGGGCAGCCTGGGGTAGGCTCAGTGTCCGGTCAACTTTCCTGGTTGGGCAGTCGCTCCTGGGCTTGCCTGGGGCCAGTCCCCTGGTCACCAGGAATGGTTCTGTGGGGCTCTGCTGGGAGAAGCATTGGCACTGGCTACACTAGAACCCAAGTAGGTTTCATCCTGAAGCCAGTGATCTTCCTGCAACTGCCCAAGTGAGATAAGATTTATAAAGCCAGCTCATTTCCTACCACCGGCTGTGGGATTCATCTCTAAAAGCTGTTACCAGTTTTGATTTCGATCAGTCACAAAAGCAGATTCTGGAACAGTAGGCACTTGTTATAGCCAAATACAGAACCTGGGAACTCTGGTTTTAAATCTTAAAAGGGGTCACTTCTGTGCTGTGTGAGGAGGACTGGCTGTTTTTCCTTCTCGCATCTCTCAGTGCCTCGATTTTCCTGGATAGACCTGACTCACCCAAAAAATCCCCTGTGGCAGAATACCATTTCACATTCCTTCCATGATCTACAGGCCCTCAACCCTGTCTTGCCCTTTCTGTTTCTTTTTCGAAGTGATAACTCATTTAACAAATCCTCTCTTATGCTCTTTAGACCCACCTTACAGGGAGGAGGAGGAATATCCTCTATTTGTCCTCTCTTCCTGCCCTCCTTCTCAACAGCCAACCTCCAGAACAGTGAAGAGAATTCCTCCTGTCTTCTGACATATGCCCATCAGTCAAATTCCCCTCCAAGTTTCACTAGGGAAGAAACTAAAGGCTTAGGGGCCCAGATAAGGGCAGATGGCAGAAATAGGCTGGCACCTGACAATAGGCCATAAATCTAGTTCATATGACACCCCTTTCCTGAGCTTCAGGAAGAACAGGCACATCTGGTAACCTGGGCCGCGGATCCATTGTGTGACCTTTGAAACACGGGATGTCTGGGGACTTGCCAGTTTCCTCATTTGTCAATGGAGAGCATAATGCCTCTGCTTCACAGGTGTGTGATGAGGAGCAGATGAAATACTGGATGGAAAGTATTCTGAAAGGTCAAGAGTCCTGCAGAATAAATCACTGGGCTATGTTGAGTCTCTCTTCGTAATTGATTTCCAATCTGGCTTCCTCTGTCAGCATCAAGGAGCCCACACCTCCAGCTGCAAGGATCCTCCATGCTTTCTAGGTCCCCTAGAAAGAGTGGTGCCCACTTTCTCCTCCCTTCAGTCCTCACTGAACAGGAATGGCCAGTAATCTCTCCAGTACTCACCATGCAGAAATGCACATCCCTTTATCGAGCCACCAGCCACTCTCCTTTGCCAAGATGAAAGCTAATGTCAGCCTGGTGGCAGTGGGCAGAGACCAAGCCTGACCAGTATCACTCACCATCGTGTCACTTGCTCCCCTTTGAGTGGCCATCATCCTGGCACTATGTCATATATCAAAGGGAGATTGTGTAGGCTACATTTAATCCATGATCCCTTTATAGGTGGAGTTTGCTTTAGCATGGCTCTGAAGAGGCAGTCCAAAATTTGAAAGATGAAGAGGATCCAACAGCCAGCAAGAAAATGGGAATTTCAATCCTACAGCCACAAGGAGTCAATTACCAGAGGAACCTCAGGAGCTCATTTGTGACCAAATCCTCCAGGTAAGAGGCTGATCTGACCAAGGTCTTGATTGTAGACTGAGAGACCTGCAAGAGAACCCAGGTGGACCCACCTGGGCTTCTGGTCCTTAGGAAAAAAATGACATCCTAAGCAGATACTGTTTTAAGCGGCAAAGTCTGTGATAATTTGTTATGTAGCTATAGGGCTTGAAGCTACTGATATGATAAGGCCACAAATGTAAGCTTTGGAGTGGTTTTGGAATCCAAATCTGGATCCTACATACTTGTGGGCAAATCATACACCATCTGTATCTTCTATGTCCTTCTCTGTATACTTAGAATAATTCTAAATGAGCCTTCTTCATGAAATTGATGGGAAGTTTAACTGAGATAATACAGTAATGTTTTATATGGTATTCAGCACAAAGTCAACGATAGATAAATTGCTATTTTTCTTTATACTATTATTCTCTGAAGATGTTCCTTTAAAATCCAATAGTTTTCTTTATTAACTTAGGAGAATGCAGTCTTTTTCTTAGCTCCCATCAGCACCCTGCCAGTCACACTTTCTATTTGGTCCTGTCTGCGTCATCTGCCCATCTTCCCTGACCTTGCTCAGGTTCCTGTTGCTGATACCTCCAGCTTAGGGAGGTCTAACCTTATATCAACTTCTGGAGTACCAGGGGAGGGTGAACAAGGCGTGATAAAAATAAGGTTAATATTTAAAGTTTAGAAATTATTGTAGGTAAAGACAGATTTCCATAATCCCCTCAAAATACTCATTTTGAGCATACATTTCCCATCATTTTGAAACAGTTCTGAAAGTCTTCTTGTATGAGATGTTTTCTGAGATGCAATCAAAACTAGGGTGACTGCTGCTGCTACTAACACCCCACAGGAAGGCAGGCTCACAAAAACATTGTGTGTGTCCTCATCCGCCTTACCGCTGGATTAGCACCATGGAACTGCTGGCTCTTCTCCAAAGTTAAAATGACTGAAAAAGAAATCGTTTCAGTCAGTACAGACCATCAAAGCAGCCAAGTCATGGCAACTAAAGACACTCGTGAAAGAGACTTCCAGAACTGTTTCAGAAAGTGGCAAGAATGATTGGATCACGGGGTTCAAAGAGAAGGAGTAGCGATGTATCTTTACTATGGTACATTTTTCTTTAAAAGTTTTCCCATCATAGTTTTATAAAACCCCATAAATGCGCTATCTCACTTACAGTTGTTTTGTCTTATCAAAGAAATACCTGGGAAAATCTACAAAAGATCAAGGTAGGAAATAAATTAATATTATTAATATTTCAGTGTATTTCCCTCTACTCTTTTTGTTTTTATCATTTGGCTATGTACAAATATTGGTAACCAGTTGCTTTTCTGAGCATAAATATTGGCCTCTGTATGCCCAAGGCCTCCAAGTGCCTGAGAAGAGATGCAGATTTGTTCACACAGGAATTCAAGGAGTAAAAACAATGTAATGTTCAGCTCCAGTCATGCAAAATGGGATTATGCAAGAAACCAAGACACTAAGATATGTTTTAGCCAAGGTCCCTGTATTAGTTTACTCGCGGTAATATGACAGATTATCTTAATTTGTGACCTAACACAACCCAAGTTTATCCCCTTGGCATTCAGTTCTGGCATTCAGAAGTCTGCAGTGAATTTTATGGGGCTCGAGTTATTACTGGGGTTCCTTCTGGAGACACCGGGAGACTCCCTTCCTTTCCTTTTCTAAGATCCAAAAGCTGCCCACCTTCCTTGGCTTGAGGTTGCATTGCTCCAAGCTCTGCTTCCAGGGTTGCTTTGTGTTCTCCTAACTTTGAGCCTCCTCCACACACAAACACACACCTCCCTCTCACCAGAATCTCTGGGATTACACTGAACCTACCTGGAAAACCCAGCATGTGCTCCCATCTCAGTGTTGTCACAGTGTCTGACTGCTTCGTGTCATAGGCTCCAAAACAGCTCTGCAAACAGGAACGTTAACCAAGGGGGGTAGAAGGAACTCACGAGAAAGGCTGCTATGAAGAGTCCTGGAAGCAGCCCAGGACAGGAAGCTGCTAAGGAAGCAATTCTCAAAATAACATTATCCTAGCAATAGCTGACATTTACTGAACATCCATGTGCCAGGAGCTATGATGGGCCCTTCTTCAAAATAGTGACTAGAAAAAGTAACATTGGAATAGCCGCAGAACCTGAGATGTTCTTTAAAACACCCACACCCCACTCACTTAAATCAATATTTTAACTTTTTCACACTCCAATATAATTTTTCCATATTCATTATAACATTACAGATCTAAGTTGAAATGTTAATTTCTACATTTCTGCTTTAGTTTTTACTATAAATAATATTTGTATTTTATAGAACTTCAGTTTACCTCCCTTTTGTCTTTCTCATCTGCCATTCTCTAATCAGTATGAACAATCTGAAAACAAATCTCTCTACAACTTTACCTATGTTCGCTTAAAATAGTAATGATAAGGCAGCACATGGTAGGGAATGTCTGCAATTCTAGCACTGTGGGAGGCAGAGGCAGGAGTAACATAAATTCAAGTCCAGCTTGGACCACTTAGTGAGCTTCTGCCTCAGAAAAATACTGGGGATATGGGTCAGTGTGAAGGCCTGGGTTCAATTCCCAGTGATGCAATAAAACAAAACAGTTTACCTAGTGTCTATTATAAGACAAACCTTGTTTCCCACATGACTTCCTGCTGTCATCCATTTAATCCTCACAGCAGCCTTGAGAGGGATCAGTGTGATAATCTTGAATATACACATGAAAAAAACCAGGTACATAAAATATTCAAAAATACAAAAAAGATGTAGATACAAATATAGGAAGCTTTTGATCACTAAAAATACCCATATTGTAAAAGAAATTGTTCATTTCACTTCAGCAGCTTTTCTAGGACCTGAACCCTGGGTCACTATACCAATAAACTATATTTTCACCCCTTTTGATTTTGAAACAGGGTCTCACCAAGTTCCCCAGGATGGCCTCAAACTTCGATCCTCCTGTCTCAGCTTCCCAAGATGAGCTGAAACAACTTTTGAGGTGCAATACATCCTGCCATCTTTCTAGGTCAATTGATCCAGCTTCAACTCACTTTTACGGAATAACACAATACTTTATTGTCAAGAAGTCCTGACATTTATTGAATCTATTGTTAAGCATTTTCTCTTCCTTCTTTCGTTCCTTCCTCTCTCCCTCTCTCTCTTTCTCTCTTTCTCTCTCTCTCTTTCTTTCTTTCAGCACTACAAATGACACTGTATTAAATGTCCTAGAATATAAATTCTTAGGTACTGATGCTTTTATTTCTAGAGGGAGAATCTATAGACTTTGATGCTGAATGGAATATCCCATACAAATATAGCCATAGCCAAAAGCTGGGCCAAAACATGAGATTTTCTTGAAACATGTGAGTCCCACCTGGTCATTTATATGGCAAATAAAGTGGAACCAAAAGAAGGAATAGACCTGGGTGGTGAACCTGAACTGCAACAGGAACCAGATAGGACCCAGCTTCTGTACCGCCCCAAGTATTTCCATGGTTTTCTCAGGCATCTCTGGAGCAGACGAAAGTTAAAGCACCCTTACTACTGCCAAGACCAAGGCATCTACCTTGTGGTGTTGATATACTTGTTTCAAAGTTAGAAAAGATGAGGGAAAAAAAGTGAAGTCGCTCATTTTTCCTTTCTGGCTCCCGTGTCTGAGTCTGTTTTCTGTTTTCTGTTTTCAATACCATGGACTGGTAATTTATATAGAATTGAGGTTTGTTTGGCTCATGGCTCTAGAAGTTGAAAGGTGCACGAGCATGCCACCTGCCCCTGTCATGGCCTTTCTGCTCCATTATAGCATGGCGAAGGACAGCACATAGCGAGTTAGCAAGTGTGCCAGAGACAGCTTGTCTTGCGAACACAGCCACCTCCTTAGTCACCCATGAATCCATCAATTCACTTACCCACAAATGGAGCCAGAGGTCAGTCATCCCCGAAGCTGCCTCCTCTTAGCACCGCAAAGGGGACTCAGCTTCCAACACATGAATGTGGACAGAGGCATATTCAGGATATATCTCCCAGGAGCTCTTGTACACTGGGCAGCACGCGTTAGACTGTACATCAGCATCTGGTTTTTACTAGCTGAACCACTGGCTGCAGATGGCTTCATGGCTTGAAAAAAGGAAAATGCAAGAGATAAGTGAGGAGAAACATGACAGGTACAGAGAGAAAGAATAGCTGTTCTCAACCTGCCTAGTGAAAGAGAAAGCACTTGAAGAAATACTTAAATTGTATGATATGCAGAAAAGCAGATGTATATATTCACATAGAAAATCCTCTTAAAGTAGAAAAAAACAAGTAAAAAAATTTAATCACCATAAGCCTAAGGGCTCTTTTTTTTTAAGTTTGGAAGCAGGTGCCTGCTCAGCAAAGTCAAGTTCAGTGGCTCAGCATCGCTGCACCCAAGGGGAGCAATGTTAGTAACTTTGCTGAAAGTTTCCATGTTTCCTCACAAGCCATCATGCCATTTTGCATTCTTTGACATATATTTTATATTATAGATATATAATTTAATATTCCTATTGGATAAAGAGCTTCTAAAGCATAAGGAGAAAGCCACTAACAACCCAACGGAAAAGTGGGTAGAACATATGAATAGCTTACAGTTGGGGAAGGGTGCTAATGATTATTAAATATGGTAAGAAGCTGAACTTCCTCAGATTATGACAAATGCAAATTAAAACTACACTGAAATTTTTCACCCATCAGACTGGCAGAAATCCAAAGTCTGACAATAACATACTCTATTGACAAAATGGCCTAAAGATGTATTTGTTCATAAACTGCTGCTGAATATACAAAAATATACAACATTTACTGGGAAAATTCTGACCATTTAGCAAAATTACATTTAAACTCTGACACAAGAGTCACACGTCTATAAATGTTTCTCAAATCTTAACTAGCAAATAACAAAAATTCAAAATGATCTCTACACAGTTATTAATTGCAAATGCAATAAAAACCCAAATGCTAATTAATAGGGGATTTGTTGGATAAATCATGGTGTGCCCTGCTGATAGAATATTATGCAGCTATAAAAATGAAGGACCTTGGGCCAGAGATTTAGCTCAGTGGTTCCGGCGCCTGCCTCGCAAGCACAAGGCCTGGAGTTCGATCCCTGGTAACCACATACAATGCTGGGTGTGGAGACTCACGCCCACCAGCCATCAATACCACATACCACAGTGCCGGGCGTGGTGGCTCATGCCTGTTATCCCAGCACTCGGGAGGCAGAGGCAGGAGGATTGCTGGGTTCCAGGCTTGCCTGGGCTACAGAGTGAACTCAGGGCCAGCCTGAACTATAAAGCGAGACCTTGTCTCAAAAAAGGACCTCTATGTACCTATGTTCAGGATGATATCGTTAATTAAGAGAGACAAGGTTCAGAAAGTATTTAAGTGTGTTATAAAATTTTAAGAAAGAAAGGTATGTGAATATAGAAGTATATTCATTCATGTTACCAAGAGATAATAATGGAAGGATAAACCAGAAAAAAAAATCAGTAAAAGGAGCAATAAAGAGAAGAAAAGAATAGGGTGGGAGAAAGAACAGATCCCAGACTTAGCTGCACATAATTTGTTGTGTATTTTGACTTTCAATCATGTAGAGTGGTCCTTCGGTTCACAAACTTAATTTGTTTTATGCTTTTGGAAAAGCTGGCTACATTTGTTTGTGCATATACAGTTGTATATGTCAGTCCATGCTGTGTTTATAAACAAAAAGAAAATTTACCAAATGCTCTGTTTTCAAATTAAATTGTTTGCAAACAAAAGCCTTCAGGAACTGAGGTACCACTGTAAATGTTTCCAGTCATAAAACAGACAAAAAAACAATCCTCACTACTGTAAAAATTAATAAAGATGGAAAGGAAGTTTACTAAAGTTGTAAAAACAAAAAGAAAGGTCAATATTTCTGCATTAGGCTGGTGATTTAAACACACAAAGGGAGTTAGTAAAAATCACTCCTTAAAGTAGTATTTTGCCAGTGCATCCTTGGTAGGACATACATCCAGAGTACTGGAAAGAACTGAAAAGAACCATGAAGAAATCTTAAATTCCATGCAATGATATATAAGTCAGGATGGGCTCTGTGGTGTTATGTTACAGCAGCACATAAACCCCAATCACAGCGTTTTCCGAAACTCCTGCGCTCCCCGTTACTGCATGTGGGCCCAGCTCGGCCCCTCTCAGCTCCGGCTCTTCCCCCTGTGACCCAGACAGCCCGAAAAAGCTGGTCACTGAGGCGGAGGGAAAAGATGCTCAGGCTCTTAAACCATCTCCCTGGGAATGGGTCAACATCACCCTTCGTCCCACTCCCATTTTACTGGGCAAAGAATGTCACACAGCTCGAATTCCAAAGGTGGGGGATATGTAATCCTCGTTAGAGATCGGGCCCAAATATGAATGTCTAACATAGAAGATAACACTAGCTCTACTTTGATACTATTCCGCGTACATGCAGGATCCACAAGTACTTCTGTTAATAGAATTATATGCTGAGATGTTCAGAACAAGAAACATAAGTAAAACCCCAAATGAATTAAGATTCTATACTCTGACATTTTAATTGAAAATAGCAATACTAACTCTTAATGTATCTTTTCCTATTTTGCCATAGTAAGTGCACTGGGGAGAAGGTTCTACCCTGTACTTATTTCTCTATAACCGTAGTTAGAATAAATAACTGGGATGGATGTGTAGCAGATAAAAGATCCCTTCAATTGGTTCCTTCTTATAGGGTAAAAGCAATTTTGATTGGAAAATACTCGGAGCCCTGACCCAGTCAGCAAATCGGGAGCAGCGCCTCTCTATAGAAAGAATTGCGGGGATGAGTGCTACTGTCAGAGACTTAAGGAGGAGAGGGTGGCGGCTTCCGTCGTGTCCTCGTTCAGTCACTTTTGTAGCCTTTATAGGAACCAGGGACGCCACGGAGAATGGGTGGTAACTGAAAACCTCACCAGGTGGTACCTCAGTGGCAGCACAGCCGCTATCCTGGTTGTGGTACCTCTGCCATGTGGCTAGTGATAGGTGAATTATTGGTCTCTTTCTTCCTAATAAAAGCAGCCCAAAGCAGTACTGTTGGGAAAACAACAGACTGTCTCTACTGTTCCTCTGTTGAGAGGAACAATAGTTCAAAAGAGGTCTGGTGGGAGTCTGGGCCACCTGCTCATTACTACACAAGTGGCTTCTACCTTAGCTCAGGCAAGATCCTGAATTGTAGTTTTGCTACACAGTGGATCACTGCTGCATCCACCCAACCTCTGACTCACAGAATCTATAATATTGTGAGTGTCCCGTGCTACGGGGTCATCACTTGGTACCTCACACTCAGATATTTAGGCCTCGAGCGTGGGCTCAGGAGCACAGCAGAACTGAGGTGTGGCCTTGTAGAGACCTTCAGGGCCTCTGCTTCACCTCTTGTGTTGCAGTTTATTGAAACTCCATGGAATTATGATGCGCTGTGCATCATATGATGGGTACCCCGGGATCTGCCGGCTCTCAGATCCTGAGAGGCTGGGAAGCTTTTGACCCAGGCAGTACACTGCTCCAGATCCATGGGTTCCACGGGTCTTGATCACTTCTTGGGCTTCCTGACCAACCGTAACCCACACCTCTCCAAGCCCTGTCACCGTCTACACGAAGGACTCCTCACGCACAGCCATGAGTGTCAGGACTGACCACCTTGACTGCACACTGGCCGGCCTGTGTGGTTTGGGTCTAGAATGTTCCTCCAAACACTCATGTCCTCAGAAGGGAGGTTTGGGGTACAATTGACTCATAGGACACAGTAGATTCAACCACTGGTGGATTCAGTAGCTGAATCTGCTGTTAGGAGGTGAAGTCTGGAAGGGTGTATCTCCCTCTCCAGCTCCATCCTTCTCTATCTGCCTCTTGGACACCATGATGAGTGCAGCTGTCCTCCACTGAGCACTTCTCGTATGCCAGTTCTGCCTTGCAGCCTACCAGCCATGGACTGGAATTTCTTAAACTGTGAACCAGTGTAAACCCCTCCCCCTTTGTGGCATTAGACATTATATCTCAGCAATGTAAGAGTAGCCAAGACACACTGGCCATTGGCTAAGAGAACAATCTGACATCAAAACAAAAATTGGCTGTTATGGGCTTATCAACTATAATTTTTTAAAATTACACTTCTTAACACTAAGAGAAAAATTATTTTTAGCTACTCTGCCAAGTCAGTATTCTGAAAGAGGATACAGGAAAAGGTTTATGTGTTTATTCTACCTTTTCTATAAAAAGTACATTTCATTATTTTTAAATAGTTGGTAGGGGAAGGTTCTCTATAGAATAATTCCATCTGACAAATGCAAAAAGAGTGACATTTAGAAAATCAGCATTTTTCAAATCTGAATGAAATAAAAGAGTTGGCAGTGATCATCTATAAGCGCTGACATCATTACGTGAAAAGGAATAGAGAATTTGCTAGTAGCGAGATCAGGTTAACATTTTTGAACCCCCTGATCACTGTTAATATTACAGAAAGCAGGAGAAGGAAATATTCTGTTTCTGTAAAATGATGTAATAGATGGCACCACCCATGAACCTAATCAAGCCTTTAAATCTGTCTACCAATTTACAGGAAATTCAGGGAACAGAGGAACAATTTCAATATCATGATGAGATCAGCCAAATCCAGAAAGTGAGAAATTCCACAAGAGGATAAATGAAACAAATTTTTCAGTACAATAAATATGACACCTGACCTTTGGTTCCTGATGAGAACAAACCCACTGCTAGAAATTTTTGAAACATAGGGGGTTTGGGGGTGGGTAGGGATATGAGTAAAAATGAGAATTCACTTGGGTCATATACTGGTACAAATTCCCCAATGTTGTGTGTGATCGTGAGCTATATATAAAATGTACCAATGAAGAATTCAATTTAAAAAAAGAAATTTTTGAAACAATAGGAAAATTTGAGCATGGATTAGGATTAGCTGTTACTAAGGAATTTTTACTGGTGCATATTAGTAATACAGAACAATCAGGTTTGTTTTAATATATTGGTGCATGTACATAACCTATTTCGATCTTTAAAACTTCCCATCACCTTCTCTCCCTTTGTTCTCCATTCCCTCAGTTCCTTTTCCCCTCTCTAAATGTCTGCCTTGTAGTTCCTTGTCATATCTCCTTTATTTCTCACACACTTAGTGGCCATTTATACTTTTGTTTGAGGAAATCTTTGTGCAGTTATTTCACCCATTTCATGTTGGACCATGTGAGGTTTTGGTGTTAAGTTTTTAGAGCTCTTTATGTAGTTTAGATGTTAATCCTCTGCCAGAAGAGTAGCTACCGATTTTGTAGGTTATAGCTGGGCTCTGTTGATGTTTCCGTTGGTGTGGTAATGCTTGTTGATTTGATGGCGCACCATTTGTTGATTCTTGGTATTTCTTTCTGTGCTATTCGATCTCATTCAGGTAGTCCTTGCCTGTGTCAGTGGCTCCATGTATTTCTATACTTTTCTTTTCCAGAAGTCTAGGAATTTCCAGTTTTATATGATCCATTTTTATGTGATATCAGTAGAGACTGAGAGATACGCATCTAGTTTCTTTTCAGCATATCGATACCCAGGTTATGCAGCATCGTTTGTTACAGAGGCAGTTTTATCTCCAATTTCACTCTGTCAAAAACCAGATGACTGGAGGTGACTGGGTCTGTTTCTGTGTGTCCTATTTTATTCTTTGGTCTTTATGTCTGTTTTGGTGCCAGTACCGTGTCATTTTTGTTACCAAGGCTCTGTAGTATAATTTGAAACCTCTATCATGACGTCTTCAGCATTACTCTTTCAGTTTAGGATGACTTTGGTTATTCTGGGTCTTTTGTGCTTCCATATGGTTTTTAAGATTGTTTTTTCTAGATCTGTGAGGTATATTGTTGGTGTATTAGTAGGGATCAAATTGAATCTGTACATCAGTTTCAGTAGTACGGCCATTTTAACAAAATTACTTCTGCCAATCCATGAACAGGATTATCTATCTTCCTTCCTCTTCTTGTTATACTCCTGGGGATTGAACCCAGAGCCCCACTCATACCAGCCCAGAATCGAGCTGCATCTAAACTCCATCCCTAGCCTGGTCTTTCTATTTCCAATTTTTTTTTTAATTCTTTCTTCAGAGTTCTGTAATTTTCTTTTTACAGGTCTTTCATTAGATTAACTCACATATTTCTTATTTTTTCTAAATTTAGTGTGGATAGGATTATTTTCCTGATTTCTTTCATGGTAAGTGCATTATTAGTATATGGGAAAGCTATTTTTTGTGTGTGTGTGTGAGTTGATTTTTATGAAGAAATTTTTCTTAATTCTCTTGGGTATGATCAAGGCATTATTATTTTGTAAAAAGTTCTTATCTATTATTAATACATACTGAACTACTGGTGGGTGAAATGGGATGATTCCTAGGATTTGTTTTAAAATATCTCCCAAACGTGGTAATGGGAGAAAAGAAACAAGAATGGCAATTTTGGTGATTACTGAAGTTGACTGATGAGGACCTCGCGGCGGTTCACTCTACACTCTCGCTGCTCTTTTGTTACCTGCCGATTACCCTGCTCGTGGCCTCCAGGGTGTCTTTGCTCTTTTCTGCCTTATTCTGTGTCCCGGAGGTTCAACGTTATTGACTGTGCCGGCCGGTTTTGGGTTCGGTGGAACCAAAGACAAGTCACCAGCAGTAGATCAGGAGCGGGGCCGACCGGGCCGAGCCGTCTGTGGGACTCGACACAGCCGAGACAGGGACCAGGTAACGTGGTGTTGCCGCCACGGACTCGGGCGGCCGCCAGCGGGGCGCTTCCTTTGAGCCAGTGACCCTTCTGTGGTCAGGGCTGTCTCCGGCGAGGATCCAGAGGTCACCTGCTCCCGGTGCTCTGGTCACTTGGCATTCCACGTACCCGGGCTCCCATCAGAGAGGAGCAGGAGGGGAAGGTGACAGCTAAGAGAATTTTCGTTTCCCACGTGACTTCTAAAGCCTGGCATCAAGCTCTGTTTATAGGCTTGTCCTGAAAAGTAAGATCACTTCGCAGCATCTACGGAGACTGGTTCCAGCATCGTGCCAGGATATGCAAATCTATAGTTGCTTGGTCCTTTAAAATGACATGAAATTTGCATGTAACCTACATACTTCCTGTCCTATACTTTAAATCATCTCGAGAT